>JBAIZZ010000131.1:0-50536 GCA_037355905.1 Heliconius aoede
AAAAAAAAATTCTAATATATTGTGATTAAAATATTTCTATTTTACTAATTTATATAAGCAAAATGACCAATGTGACCAATATATGTATATATATTTAAACTACTTAGATAACTACTAAGCAATGAAAGATTTAGTGGTAACAAAAAATGAAGACTCTATCCCATTCGCTGTGCCATTAGTAACCGAAACTCATTGTTAACCACGTGTTGCGTTACCCGGGATGCATGCTAAGAAGCTCAGCACAGCCTTGGGTCCTGCCATACTCATACATAGATTCACTTTGTACTATTATTTATACTATTTTTGTCTCTATATATCTATACCCTACCTATAGGTATTATTTTATTTTAACCTATACCCTACCTATAGGTAGGGTATAGGCTAAAATAATTTATAGGGGACAATATAGATTAGTCATTTTTTTTTACATATGCTCACAGTAGAGTAGGCAAGGGGAACATGGAAAATTTGTATTAAGATTTTCCGTTCCCATTAAGACACTTTCGTTCCTTAATTTCCGCTGAATTTAGTCGACCTCGCCTTTTGGGCGATTTTGAAGTAGCGGGGGTTCGAATATCGCTTCTTACAATTTTTTATAACGCTTAGTGTAGTATTTCTACCATTCTCTGCTCTTCTAGATATGCTTCAAAAAACATTTAAACGTATAATCAAATTAAATAAAAATTAAAAAATATATATATTTTGTAAAATTACTCTTGGGTTGGTATACAAATACATATAAATGATGTTAAATATACAATGTGATTTAAAAAAAAAACACTTTTTTTTATAAATATAATAATACACAATATAAGTAATATGTAATACACAAAATAAATGACGTATTTGGATGCATATTTAAATATACTTTTATATCCTGTATAAAAAAATATCAACAGCGAGTAGATTTAAAAAAAAAATACATATTATCTAAATCAAAAAAAAAAATTTTTTTTTCAATTTTTTTTTTAATTAACAAAGCAAAAACACATGCCAGTAGTGTTCATCCCTCTACACATGTGTTTCGAATTCCACAACTTCCAGCGGAGCGGACAATTCGTACATTTCTAGCTAACTCTGAATCATGTTTTATATAAAACTAATTATAATTTTATACACCGACGTTCTATATTTAATTATATCCTAAAATAACACAAAACTTACCGAGATCGCAGCGAAAATAATTTCCGCGGAGAGTAAAATGTCACTTATCGAGTCACTAAAGCGAAGCCAGCAATAAGTATAATCACTCACAATGAAGTCACTAAGCACGATTAAGTTCCCGCTAAAACGATATCGATATTTTTTTCAGTAAACACAACGGAAAACACGTCCTCGCGATTCAACCTTTGAGTTAAAACTGAAGATAATCGAAGCTTTCAGCGTAGCGATGCGCGCGCGCATGTACAACGGACTCAGTGTAATATCCTGTCTCTTTCACTCATTACCAAGCTCGCGTTTTTGTTTTATCGCTGTCTCGCTCACACTTAATGTCTGCGAGGAAATTAAGAAAAGCCAACGGTCGTATTACGTAATTCGTGTGATTTATTTTGCTTTCTGATTAATAGTTTTTATGTTTTCGCTTTATATGTTAATGTAGATATAGATTCAAAGGAACAAGAACAAATACGTTACATAGTATGTATTACTAATAGTCAAGATGTTATTATAAGATGTTATATATATATATATATATATATATATATATACATATTCCGGATATATATACGGAACAGAGTGTCTTAACACCGAGGACATTGAGATCACAAGCAGGCAGTGGACCAAAAATGACTGAGAGGGAGGCAGATTAAAAGATGGGAAGACGATCTACCAAAGGGGTGGAGACGGAGAGCACTAGACCGGCACAAGTGAGGGAACTTCAGGAGGCCTACGTCCTCCGATACTAGAGTACTGATACTAGTTGAAGCAAGGGATTAGATTTGATTAGGATTAGATTATAAATTATTATTTTATCTTTGTGGTGCTTTGTGGTGTGTTGTGGTGCTTGTGGCAAAAAGTAGTATTTTATTGCTATGTGTATAAAATACAGAATTGTTTTTGTATAAAATACAGAAACAAAATTCCACCTAGTAGGATTATCAAAATAATTACTATTTTCTCCATTTAAGCTGAAGGAAACCTATTAGGTTCAAATACATGTAATATCCACATAATTATTAGGAAGTTATGTATTATAGCGTCGTTAGTCCGTTACACATGAAGTTGTTCTTCTCAGAAAACAATTTTACTCTGTTTCCCTATCTACTCACCACATTCTAACTTCCTGGTTCCGTAGAACGCTACAATGTTACCAATGATTACACGCTACAAATACTTTTAATAACTGACTAAAGCGCTACATAAACGCGTCCATTTTCATGGTAAATCACTATTTGTAATTATTCACGTGAATTTAATGTAAAAACTACTATTCCATCATAATTAATCATAATTATTCAAATTAAAAAAATATATAATCTTATCGTTTTAATTTTCAATTAAAATCAGTAGTTAAACAAAATCTGCACAACACAACTACTGTGTGTTAGAAATAAGCGAAAAGTGAAAAACGGAGTGTCTGAAGAAATAATGATAATAATAACTTTTGAAAAACGTACACATAATATAGGATCGGTTCCCAGGTTCTTCTAGGTCCTCTGCCTAACCCGCTACGTGCGGGATACAGCGGGAACCTATCAAAAATACAGGGAAACAATCACCTATTTATTATTTACAACGTGACAGAGGCAGTCTCAATAATATTCTAAACCGAGCCCCACATCCATCAATCAATCGAGAAGCAATCATTGGCAAACGAATTTGTTCGAGTCGATGTACGATCAGAAGTATCCGTTTCCTGTCTCTTCTGGGCGCGTGCCGGCTTCGGATAAGGAAGTCAATTTTTAACTTTATAATTATAATTTTTAGTATTTGTTGTTTATGTTTTTTTGAATTTTTCTTTTATTTTATGTCTAGATTTTGTTGAAAGAAAATATTTTTTTAAACGGGTTTGGGTTAATTTGATAATCAATGAGAATCAATTTCGAGGCTGGTCGTGGCGCAGTGGTACAAATTGTGCTGCACAATCGACTGGTTGCGGGTTTGATTCCCACTCGAGGAAAGAAAATATTTATTTATGTTTTCATTTCTTCGCTCTGGTGAAGTCAGCCGTGTGGTCCCGGCTTAGAATAGAATCACCCTGGTACTGTCGGTGTCGTAAGAGGCGACTAAAGTACGTGTGGTAGAGTCACGTCGCCAGTAATGGCAACACGCATGGGCAGACTCGACCGGATTTAATACCACCCCCGGCATTTTAAACCGGCGTGAAGTAGTGGCCCTTGGCACTGCGTTTCGCATTAGGTAATGCCGGGCCCCGGTGCCCTTCATCTCCACCTCAAAGGCTGGCAACGCACCTGTGGCTCCTCTGGTGTTGCATGGGGTCGTGGGCGGCGGTGATCACTTACCATCAGGTGACCCGAACGCTCGTTTGCCTTGTCCTCTCCCATAAAAAAAAAAAAAGAAAAAAAAAAAAAAACGTACCAATGGTTAAACAAGATAAATCTTAACAAGTATGTCGATGATACTATCGATATCATCTAACGTACATCATTCTTCTAATTGATTAGAAACGCCCATAGAGATGCACACTCGCAATGAATGAAACTGTTAATGAAACCACCTTCACGCTGTATCCCGCATATAGCAGAAGAACCCTAGTGTTAGTACCGAGTTGTAACTGAACGCCGCACTTTGCCTTGTTACTGAAGCGAAGAAATGAATAAGTTAACAATTAATCATTAATTTTTATCTGCGCCTCGACTGACCTTAGATAACAATACAGTAATAGATATTATTTTAATTACTTCTATTCTATATCGACAATGGAAAATAGAATGTCTTAACACTTTGGCTAACCTCTTATGTGGGAAAATTCTAAGTAGCAAGTCTATCTTTGAATAGAATCCTGATAATAAATAATAATATTAATTCTAAGTCGAAACTTTTAGAATCAATAAAAAAATCCAACATTATAATATTTACTTGGTAAATAAGAAGCTTTGAATGTTAAGTACTACATATAATTTCTGCATAGTGAATACCATATTCTCACTTTGCATACAGAGTTTATGTGGACTAAGGAATTGTACGTCTAAGAATCGAATTGACGGCCCATACTATCATAAATATGATATAAATAAAATTTTGCGAAATTATGTTAAATTTTAATACCATTTGTCTTATATTATTTCTCAGATTTTTTAGAGAGATTTTATTTTTGAGAAGTTATCGTAATTAATGCCTTTAAAGAAACCCAATTTCCAAGTAAATATAGAATTTTTGTTGAAATATATATAGAAAAATGTTGTGTGTATATATTCCCTTACAAAGTATATTTTTTCTCAAACAAAAATAACATATAAATTTTAAATGCAAGAGATATGACATATCTATATCAGGTCCCATACGTTACCTCTCACCCACACAGTATGTACGCTTCGCGTTCATCTCTTTGTTTCTAATATTTATTACACCAAGTTGTTTTTTTGATTTTGTGACTGTTGTTGTTTATTGATTGTTTTTTTGTAGGTTCGATTCCAATTCGAGGAAATGAGATATTTAACATTTTCATTTCCTCGCTCTAGCGACGAGGCAAAGCGCCACTCACGCCGCAATGCCTCCAAAATTCGGCAGAATGCGGGGAATGCAAGTGCTTCCCCCTGCCCACCCTGCTAAAAAAAAGCAAACCTACACAAAGACCTAGGTCCTAGGTCACTAACAACACCCACGGTCAAAGAAGTCAATAGATTCATTAAATATTCAATATAGGAACGAGCTTACACTAGATTTATAGCATTTACTATTAAATCGGTATATCTACCATTGTTTGTTCTTTGTTTTGCTCGACTTCCAAGAAAGATTATTTAAATCATATTTGCTTTATGACTTTCTGTTTTACAATGTGCATTACTATTCTATAGTTTGTAATATATTTTCATATAGCATATACTGTATAATTTTATGATATATATATATATATATATAATTGATATCAATTATATAATTTAAAATATTTTAAAATCTATAATTATTACTAAATACTTTACTTTACTTCAGAGTGAGAATAATCATTTCAACGCGTTACAAGATTAAATAATTGGTTTTACCAAATAATATTTCGTAAAAACTGCTATTAGAAAAAATTAAAAAAAAATCAAAACTCCACAGTAATAATTAATACAACAATGTTATGCATTTTTAAAAATATAAATCTATTCATATATCTAAATAAGATGATGGCTTACGAAATATTTCAGTATACGCACGCCTTTCAGATCTCTTTCAGACTTTACAGGTCAATAAAATTAAGATATTTTTATAAAAACATCTCTTAAATTATAAATTTATTTTGAATTCACGGCCATTATACACGAACTTGTGCCGATTTCTTAGAAATTTGAATTTAAAAAAATATACTTAATAATTCTTTTAACCACTGCCGAAGTGTCAAAAGAGTTTGGTTCCGCGGCAACATACAAAAGGGAAACAGAGTACGACCGGACGTAAAACCAGCATCCTAACAAAATATAACTAATATAAATAAATTAATCTCTTCGCGGCGACATTTCGACACGAATAGGAAATAAGCTCGAGGAAACTATTAATTGTTAAAAAGTACTTTGAACGCGTGCGCGCGCGCATCCGCCTTATCGTCTTAGGCTTGTATCGGGTTTTTTTCAAGTCCCAATATAGAAACTATATATATTTTTTTCGGGTTCGTATAGTCAAACGTCGGTTGAAATAGCTAAAGCCAATTCTTAATGATGTCCTGTGAGCTGGTGGTGCGTGGAGAATGCTTTTTGTGAATATCTCTATAGAATAAAATACCGTAAATACGTAATTTTGAGTGATTTAAAGTATTTTTTTTTTTGTAATAAATATGTCGTTAGTTTCATGGTATTATGTTAAACTGGTTGTAAAATTAATTTAAGCTGAAATTGATTATATAATTATAAATTATTATTTTTCATACTTAATTAGCTTAAAACCAGTAGAGGCGTTACAGGTTGTGGATTCGATTCGCAGAGTCTTAATACAATGTTCCCAGATTACCACTTTGAGCTATGAAAGAGCTTTAGATGGCAGTCATAAGCCAAATGTAGAGCCGTTGCGGTACTTGCCTTTGAATATGTTTTTAATGTCTTTCACAAGTTACCACGCAAATCAGGGTAGAAAGAAAATTTAAAATATTTCGGGTTGAGTGGAGGAACTTAAAGCTGCATATACCTGACATGGGACTATAGGCCTCATAAGGCTCAAAACGTTTTAAATCAAATTACATCAATCCACCATGACTATTTATAATTATAACCTACAAGATATAACTTATTTAACTCATTTAGTATAGAAAAATAATCCATTTCCACATTTTCTATGCATGTCAAAAGCTCCCGATACGTTGTGACAGACAGACAGGCTCGCACCGTAGGAAGTCATTAGTTACGCGTTACGCGGCCACTACTGTGTACAGTCGGCAAAAGAAGATTTATAAATGAAAAACATGGCATTACAATCTTTTTTAATTTAGAAAATATGATTTAAAATCCCTTATCGAACGAAATTACTTAGAAATAATGAAATTTTAGTTTCATCTTATAGGTGACAAGGTAAAAGCATATCTATATAATTCGAAATTCAGTTAAGAATTGTATGAACGATAATAAAATATTATATAACAAAGAATTATCGCGTGTATTTCTATTACATTAAGATTGATATTCCCGATATTATAGTTATTTTAGAGAATTTTGGAAAATGTATGCTTATTTAGGAGTAATTGGCTATAAAATTGTTATAAAGTCGTTAACACAACAGTAATTGTAATTTCTCAAGTACTTATTTCGTAATTGCAAATTTTTTCCGTGCAATTTGTATGAAAGTTTGACGTTTATGAAAAATTACTATATCGAAATATCATCGTTCGTTTCATCGTAGTTTTTTTTTTTTTTTGAAATAAAATGTCTTGAAAATTTTATCGTTTTGGTTACAGCCAAAGTTGTGGTAGAATAAATGATGTCTTAGTAATTGTTTTAATTAAATATGATTTAGTTACAATTTTATCTATTTTGGCAGTAGGCAGTGGCTACCTGGGAATCTTAAGACACTCCATTCCCATAAAGAAACTTTCATTTTCGATCCCCACTATCCGCCGGATTCTACACGCATTGTATATCGATTGGCGGACTCAACGCCGCGCTTTGCCTCCTTAACAGAACGGGAAAATTAAAATATTAAATATTTCATATCCTCAAGTGAGAATAGAACCCACAATCGTCACGGTCAGTCACGCGCTTGTCCCCTTGCCACCACGACTAGCCTTTACATAACTACGAGTACTTATGCGTAAACGTACAAAAATATAACTTAACCGTAACCCTTAAATCTTCGAAAAAATAAAACTAAAATATTTTTGCGTTAAAATCCGATTCCTACTTTACCGAATTTTCCGTTACGTTGTTTCCGTCTACAAGTAACGTTAGACCAACGACCAAGGCTTAATACTAATTTGCCTTTCTTTCGGCACATAATAATCCTCAAATCTGCTGAACCGATTTTAATGAAACAGCATTTTACTAAATTGGAAAATACGTATTTTAATTCGAGAATTACGATCTCTATTGGCTTTTAAATTTCCAAATAAAACCATCCAATAATATTATTATTTAAATTAATTAAGAACCTCTAGACAATTTATTATAATAAAAGTACACTCGTCAAAATAAATTTCTTTACGATTACAACCTACAGTTCATACCTCTGCAATATAATTTTATTAGGCTTTGCCGTTCATTCAAAAGATTTTGAATGGTTGCTATTTACTGTATTATTTTATAATATAAGCAAATTAATGTTTATAATCTTAAGTGTGTATGCATATTTAAAAACATCTTAAATTTCTCCGTGAAAACGAATTCGATTTTTTTATGGAAAAGGCAAGCAAGCGCACGGGTCACCTGATGTGACCCTGCGCGGGTGAGAGGTAACGTATGAGTCCTGATAACCCCTGCCCACGACCTCGTGCATCACCAGAGGACCTACAGGTGCGTTGTAGATTTCCGGCCTTAAAGGTGGAAGATGGATGTTCTTATTGAAGGTACTTATGTTGCATTGACCCGGAAATATTGCCGGAGTTAGTTAAATACCGCGAGGAGCAAGCTTTGTCAAGCCTTTTACCGATCATTGGATCCCCAATAATTGAAGATATGGTTTTCGATGTCCACTCAGATACGATTACTTGGATTATATTATCGTTTCTTTGTAAGAGTGTAGAGTTTGGCATCGAGCAAAATGTATCGATGTTGAGTGGCAGAACTCAACGCTGCGCTTTTGCCTTGACACCAGAGCGAAGAAAAATAGAAATATAAACGTAAAGAAATATTTCACATCCTCGAGTGGAAATCGAACCCACAACCGTCGCGTTTGCGGGCGGCACCCTTGTGCCACTATGTCACAACGGCCTCCTCCAATCAATAATTCTACTTTTATTGTACAATAGATATTTTTTATTATTCTGAGAAATTTTGAATGCTCGAAATATGCGTGTTGAGCGAAAAAATTTAAAGGCACGCTTTGTCTTGTTATCAAGCCGAGGAAATCGCGTTCACAGTCAAATACTCTGCCCGCCCCAGTCAGTACAGCCTCAATAAATATATTCTAAATATTCTTCTTAATCTGTTATTATCTTAATTTATTAATTAAAAAATCTGTATTATCTTAATTTATTAATTAAAAAATCTGTACAAACTGATAACCAAACATAACCTTGAAACAACTCGCCTGATTAATAAAAGATAATCCAAACACATACAAATAAGGTTTGGTGCGCATTGCGTAACAGTGAGTAACGTTTTTGTATGCAGCTAGTGCATTCGACACGGTACGGCCTTCAGCTAGATATGCATTCTTTTAGATACTATATATTTTGAATTTAGATCTATCATGTGATATGAAGAGACGTAGGTTCGATCCCCACTTGGGGAAAAGATTATTTTTAAATTATTATCATTTTCTCGGTGTAGTAGACAAAGTTAGGCGTCGAGACACGGGCAGTAGAAACGGAACATTTTAAATTTAGCATGTAGATAGATTATAGGTAGGTTAGGAAGTATAGCTTCATGCTTTATCCCTAGCGAGGTAGTCAGAGAGAACGGAGCGCCAAACGCTACGGTCTCTACATACCTCTTTCGCCTCACTGCATTCAACCTCTTCATGCATGCACCGCCCTCCGAGGGTTCCTCATGCTTTTTACGTAACCTTCCTGCAGTATCTTAGATACTATATTTTCGAAGGTCAACCAAATTCTCCTCTTACCTCTGAGTATCACTCACTTTTTGACTCACAAGTATAGAGGAGAATAAGAAAATATTTATCGAAAATCAAATGAAAACACGTGTATGTTTGTGTAACTGTAAGCGCAGAGGTTCTGGGTTCGATTGCCTCTCGGGGAAATTAATTATTATTTATTAATATTTCTTCCTCTGTTAACAAGGCAAGTGCGGCGTTGAAATCCGCACATCAACTTAAAAATTCCACCTCTGCCTAGTCTGCTATATATATAAAAAATAATTTCAACAAGCGAATGAAATTGACAGTATTACATAAAATATATATGTTTTAGTGAGTATGATGAAAATTCGAGAAAACATCCTAAATTAGTCGCGGCTATTTCTGTATGGGCGAGGAAAGGGAAGTGGGTCATAGCTTGTATGTCTCGTTACACTGACAATGTTATTAACGATCGCAACTAAATTTACAGGTACAAGTAAATAATCAAATTGTAATATATTTGAAATAATTTAGAATTTTTATTAAATTAAAAACAATATGACAAAGCCTACCTACAACCATATTATGTCAATTAGAGAAAAAAGGACCGTCGGAAAAAATCGCACATCTCACTGTATACGCGACTGTTGTGAATTCAATTACCATTCGAGGGAAACAGTTATATTCGTTCTCTCGCTCTAGTGATTAGACTAAGCTAGGTTTTGAAAATTGGCCAGAAAGTAGAGAACCAAGTGTCTTCACACCAGGTTCCCTCTTCATCCTTGCTATATGTGTATGGGAAACTAAAAGAATTTAAAAAAAATAAAAAATCCCCAAACTGTAATCGAACCCACAACAACAAAACGCCAAGACATTATATATATATATTCAACATTTCGTTTCCATCTATCCGCCGCAAGTTTCGTCTTTGACCGGCACTTTACATGCTGCCACTGTACACTATTAAAGCATTTATCTCAAATTTACATCTCGATTTAAAAACAATTCGCATATCGAGTGAATACTAAATCGTATGACAATGGATATTCGTTATTTTTACAATTTTTGACACCGGAACGGATTTACAACCGGATTTTTATATATTTATTTTATAGTGTATTGTTGTCTGTTTGCGATTATTATTATTGTTTTTTTTTTCGGAATACAGTAGAAACTCGACTTTCCGGCTTTTAATCTCAAATATTATTGTAAATTATGTGTATAAATGGTATGATGGAAAATGTTAATAATAATGATAAATTATATAAAATTCTTTCACGTATTTGTAATTTAACGTATTATCAAACTAAAGAATATGTTTAGTTGAAATCTAATCTCAGGAACTACTAGTGAAATTCAAAATTATTTTTGTAAGCCAGTCGTGGCGCAGGGTCGCAAACGTGCGACTGTCAACGGGATAGGTTACGGGATCGATTCTAAGAACAGCTCGAAGAAACGAAATGTTAAATATTTTTATGTCTTCGCTATCGAGGCAAAATGATGCGTTTGCGAAGTTTCGCCACTCAACACTCAATGCTTCCAGAATAACGCAGAAACTGGATAACAGAAAAGCGGAGTGTCTTAACTCTATGTTCCCAGGTTCTTTCAGCCCACCCTGCTTTGTGCTAGAAGCAGGTGAAAGCTAGTTCAAATACATTTACAATATTAACCTCTAATGTAAATACCGACAGTTGTTTCAAACCTCCTCAATTGGCTTGTGATCATCTTAATCGGCCACAATTGGTTACTTGCTTCTGGGAACGCTTATTGATGGCCCTTGACTTCTGCGCTGATCTGCAGCTTAACGTGGAATATATTATTTTGGTGTGATGGAGGAAAGGGAGTTCGTATAAAAAAAAAAATGAAATCAGTTGTACGCTGTATCCCGCACACAGCAGGGTAGGTAGAGGTAAAGTTACAACGTGAAGCTAAAAATGTCAGTATTAATGATATACGTAAAAAAGTTTATATTTCGATATAACACGACACTACAAATTTATTTATGTACAGTTACTTCTACTTTGCAAAAGCTGCCTGCCAGCTATGTTAGAAAAAGAGAGATGCTGTAAAAAAATCTAAATGCTATAATTGTGAAAATAATAAATTATCCAATCGGGGGCATTAATATACTTTATTCTCCTCGCCCTACGACATATAACGAGGTGTTGACGATCATCATTCAACAGACAATAAATAGAAAATTAGGCGAAAAGTGAAAAATGGAATCATAATGGAGTAGTCTGCCTAAATACAAGGTTTCTTCTGCATATCCCTCTGCAACATGCGTGATAAAACGTGAAACGTTGAAAAAAAAATTAAATGTAATTTTTCAAGGTACTCTTTTACCGATGAGTACAGGAATGAGGATAATCTACGTGATAGCGTCGACTGACGAAATTTAAAAATTTTCTCGATTTCATCACAGAACATAAAATATAATGGCCGGTGACTGTGGCACGAAAACTATAAACTAGATGGAAGTGTTACTGGATTCGGGAAGAGTGTGTCAACATGATTTGTCATTATATCGTTTTTTTTTTTATTGGAACATAAACTAAACGAATCGGTTTTGAGTTAGTTTTCTTAAATTCTTTCTTTCGTTGCTTCATTTATTTTATTTCTTTTTTTTTAAATATAATAGTAAATTCTTATATTTAAGTATTTATTACGGTTGTACTATATTTTAATTCTATTAAAACAGTGGGATTTGTGTAAGTACTAAACTTTTATAGTAAAAAAGTACATTCGAAGGCATGTAAAATATATTGAATCTATTGATTTTGTTTATGGGGTCTATTATGAAATTATAAAATATATTGAATCTATTGATTTTGTTTATGGGGTCTATTATGAAATTATCCTATGGGGCCTATTTGAAATAAGTGTTCGTATCGTAAAAAGTAAACAGTAAATAAAGACAAACTGTAAACACCATGGAATAAATTATTTAATAATTTCATTATCTCGTTTTGATAACGAGACAAAGTACAGTGTGGAACTTCTACTCAACCTCTAGAGTTAAGCGAAAAGCAAGGAACGGAGAGTCTTATTATCTTATTTGAAACAGAGTGCCTCTGCCTGCCATGCTTACCCAGGACACAGCGTAAAATAAAAGAAATAAATATTCAAATATTTTTTTTTAAGATATATTTTATCTTTCAGTCTATATATTTACATCGTGTGTATATTATATTTAGTCAGCAAATCCTAGTGAACTAGATTCCACTAGTGACTAGACGATTTAGTACAATGCCAAATACAGTCCCGTATCCACTTGAACCAGCCATTACACCGATTGTGCGTCACACGTGTGATGTCCAACAGAATCTATCGACAAAATAAACTTACTGTTGGCAGCTATATATGATTTTCCGTTACCTCCATTCCGTACACACTGCCCGACATTAAGCTCCGCCACTCAGCAAGCAATGCGAACAATTCGACGAAAAGTGGAGGACACTACAGGATCTTAACACTACGTTCCCTCTGTCATACCCTGATATTTAAGAGATACAGCGTGAAACTGATAAGGAAATATTATTATTATTATTATATTTCCACTGCATAATAATATTTATACAAAGACCTGTGTATATTTATACAATGACCTCAAATGTGTTTACTGTAACAACAACGATTAAAGGTCATTAATCTAATTTTTGTTATCTTCTAATAAAAACTAATCATAGTTAAATAATTGTTTATTTAATTCCAGTTACTTGTTATTTTTTATAATAATATATTTTGCTCTTCTGCGTTTGACGTAATAACAAAATAAGCTGCTTTCTAATTCTCGGTTCCGTAGATATTGTTTGTGGAATTCAGTATTTCAAAATTACACACTGTCTGAATCAATAATCAATTAGCATAAAATAATATAAGAAATTATTGAATATATTAAAGGCAAAATTGAATATATTAAAGGCACGAATAAATTGTGGTGCAAAAGCACAAAGTGTGACTGTAAACGCAACTGGTTATAGGTTCGATCCCCACTCGATGAAGTTAAATTAATATTTTTATTCCATGGAAAGTGGGTAACGGAGTGTCTTAACGTTATGTTCCCTCTGCCTACCCTGTTATGTGCGGGACACAGCGTGAAAAATAGATTATATTATTCTACGACATAAGCACATCACTATCCCCGAACCCCAGTAAGCGTTACAATCGTTATTCAATTGTCCATCTCGTATTGTGGACCAATGATACGTACTCGTACTTTGTTACGTGAGATTAAGACGTTTTCTCGCACTAATCAAGTGACCTCAGGTACATCCCTACAGGCTATTGTTTAATAAATCCGCTCAACAGTCCGCTGTGTGTGTGGGACGAAGATTATCTAACGATCTCCTCTTATATATTTCGTTAGAACATATTTAGTCGTTATAAAAATTCGTTACGTACGATTAAACGTAATTTATTACGAAAAATAATTATGAAAGTCATAAGTTTTATATTTTTATGTAAAGAAGTTGTTGATTGCTCTTGACGTAATTTCTGCACTGTTGTTTTTTTTTTCATTTCCATTTTTCATTTAAAGAGATTGTCATAACTGCATATTTTTACGTCAAAACTAACGAGAATCGAACTTGCAACGATTATTTAAGTATATAAAACATCTAAAGAGCGAGGCGAATCCCAAATTAATTTTTCAACAATATTTTATCTTATAAAAATTACATGATTTATGCAAGCTGTACAAAAAAAAGTATAGTTAATTCCAAATATTTAAATACCGTGTCCAGTGGAGTTATCTTGTTATACCATATAGAGACGCGCTTGTACGTGCTACGACTATGTAAACCATGCCAAGGGGACAAATAGAAAAAAAAGTTAATTCTCTTTTACTCCTATGGCGGCGTCCGTAATCGGATGGATGATTGGAAAAATTTACTTCCTTTAATACGTATTATATATTTTTTTATTTATACCAAATTATTGATATAATATATTTTGTTGTGGGAATGAAATGTTGAAAATTATTTTATAAGTAGCATTTCTTCATATAGAATGCTTATTGTTACTAAATTTGGGCGAAGCTTTTTTAAAAGAACGCCGACTAAAATAAAATGTGTTAATATTGCACTAAAATTATTTCAGTAAAATTTGGTGGAGAAACAAGTTAAAAGTTTATGTTTAAATACATGAATGACACTAAAGAGTCGTCATGGCAAAGTAATGTTCGTAACTTTGATATGAGATATGAGAAATTTTTGAATTTGAATCCCAATCGTCAAAGTATTTTAATTACAAAATTATTTTCTTTCTACAAATCTAAAACTAAATGTTATTTTCAACTATAACTAAATGGGGAAACAGGCAATTTATAAAAACTAAGTGTTCTCTTTAAAAAATATATATTATTAAGCAAAAGTCAGTCGTAAGAAATGTAGTAGACAATCTCACTCGCCCTGAAAGAATATGGTATCAATGGTATTTGATGGACGTGAAATAGAGAGGTGAAGCAAGAGGCCCCCCGGAGGACATGCATGAAGAGGTCGAAGAAAGTAGACGAGACAGTATCGGGGATAAATCACTAACACTCTTTTAGATATTAGAAAAAAAAAAGTATACTCATCTACATATGAATGTTAATTTCTCTTTCAAATAAGCCCAATTTCTCATTAACAGTATTAAGGTTAAACGAGAAACACGAAATAATTGGTGAATTGAAAGCACAGACACGTGTTATAAAATAATGAGCAATTATCACTGTTTAGTAAAGAATTTGTGTTACCTAGATCTATTGTGGTTAGTTCTAACTACTGATCTATAATACATTACAGGTACACACGATATACCTACAGATTACAAATAACTATTATTTATTAATTGTTTATTATTTTAATATTATTTTAATTATTTATTAATTTATTATTTGTTAATTACTTAAACAGATAAATCTTATTATATACGAGTACATATATTACTTTTGAGAGGCCGTTATGGTGTAGCGGCACATTACCAGCTCGGATGTATTACATTTGCCACTGAGCGCATTATATAGAAAATTGGAAAGTGGAAAACAGAGTGTTTTAACACTAGGTACTCTCTGCCTACACTGAACGGAGAAATGAAAAGAAAACCAACAAATATAATCAGTCCATTGAGTAGAAATCGAAATCTTACATATACATACATTCTAATACTGAAAAATACATTCAGTGAATAAAACCTAATGTAATTTCCATCAATCGTTTCCGTCATTAATACTGTTTAGAGGCAATGACTGGCAATTGGGCACCGGCTTTACCGTTTCATGTTTTACAGTTCCTTTGATTTGAACGTCGCTACTGTTTGAAACGCCGCGTTTTTTTTGCTTTGCTTATTTATCCTCTTTCTGGGCAGGAGGTTCTCAATCTTATATATTTTTGTGTATATTTTGTTTTCTATGTAGATCAAATAAATTAAATATTGTTATAAATATTTATTAACCAAAAACACAAATAAGTACGCTAGGTTGCAGGTTCGCTCTCTGTCTACAATAAAAAAAAGGAATAATTTAATTACTTTTTGTTTACTTTCAATTAATCCGTACTATTTGTAAGTTAAACAAAAAAAATGATATATAATATACATATATTTTTCATAGTTTCATTTCCGCTATTCGGAATCAAACCAGCAACCTGTCGCATTAACACGCAAGCTTGTAACCCTGCACTATGACAGGCCTATGAAATCTATTAATAGTTATCTACTCGATTCACAAGCCATACATCACCAACGTCGTTAGACCTCACAAGCCTAAAAAGCTTTTGAAATCGACCACATCTAATTTTGAGGTCACGTAGGAGTTATAGAAAAAGTGAATTATAAAAGGAATTGCAATTAATGGTCGACTAATTTAAGCCCAGCTATTGTTTTACGCAAGTGAAATGAGTCATCATAATTAAAGTGTGTATAAATTTTGTGGGTCATATAACATGGAGAAACATATAAGCATAGAGAAAATAACAATAAAATACACCGAATAAAAGGTAAAAGATAATATAAAAAAATTAAGGCATTGCGTGTTGAGTGACGGAACTCCACGACGCGCTCTTGCCTCGTTACCAGAGGGAACAAGCGAGAAATATAAATTTAAATAAATATTTCGTTTCCTCGAGTGGATCGAACCCACAACCATCGCGTGCCTCTTGTGCCTCTGCGCCACGACGGCCTCAATATATGTTATTTTTTACATTTTTTAGCGCTCTAGTTTGAGAACCGCTTAATCTAATTAATTAGGCCAATTGACGCGCTTGATGTGGGCTTTTTGTTTATAACACAAATACTAAAGGAAAATAAGTGATATTTATAAATAGCTTCTCTAGTACCACCAATATACTCTGAGCCACTTTACTTGTAAGTGATTATAAGTGAATAAAGATTTTCTCAGAGCGTTACTGTACATAAACGCGACGGTTGTGGGTTTTAGTTCCACTCGGGGGAATCGATTATTTTCATTTCTTCTCGGTAAAAATATAAATCGGGGCGTTGAATTTCGCCTCCTCAGTCTATACGGAAATTGACGACGAAAAATCGAGTGATTTAAAACTACGCTGGCTGCTGACGCACCACGTCACCCCCAAAGCTTTATATATCAGAATCAAGATGTACACAGCCAGTACAATTATAACTTCGTTTAACATAGAAATTATCTCGTTTATAATGTTAACAGGCTTTCACGCCGCCTAATTGGTTTTACGTCATGTCTATTATGATGATAAGGCTAACATGGCTTTATAATTAAAATAAGTATTATTAAACAGAATGTGTATTATTTTATAAAAATTATAATATTATGACGAGACAGTCGTGGCGCAGTGGTACAAGCGTGTATTTGTAAACGCGACAAGTTGTGGGTTCGATTACCGGGCGAAAGAAGTATTTAATATTTTAATTTCCTCACTCTTGTGTTAGGGTGGGCACGGATTGATAAAAAGAGTGGTAAGACACTCCGCACCGACCACAAACAAGAATGCACAACCGTCGCTCGATATACAGACACTAAAAATACAATAAATAATAATTATAATTATTCATATCAACAATTTCTTAGTAAAATAATCTCGTTAACCAAAGTGAACTACCTTCCACGCAACTAATTGGATTTACTTCATGCACGAGTATATCTACATGCCAGGCTTAGAGGTTTATAATTATGCAAAACCCAACAAATCAATTACTATCGCTGGTACTATGGCCGGTATCTGGTGCAAATTTATTACAGGGCTGAGTGCTTCTTAATTACTGACTGTGGGCAATGGCTTTGATGGGGGATTGTTAATGCCACTTGGGGCTGGGTCTACTGGTCTACTGACATTTTGTAATTTAAAATCAGCTCCTCCCTAAATCCCGCACGCGGCAAGGGAGAGGGAACCTAGTAAGGCACTTCGTTCAACGCCTTACAGCCGAATTTTCGAGGCGCTGCGTGTTGAGTGGCGGAATTCAACGTCACGCTTTGTCTCAATAATAAATCAGCTTCACGCTGTTGAAGAAATATTATAAAATATTTTGTAAAGTCAAATAAATATTTCATTTCGTCGAGTGGAAATTGAACCCACAGCAAGTTACAGTACAATTGAACACATATCTGCGCCACGTCTGGCCTCTATAATTTATAGTGTGGTAAGTATTTACATCCATATAAAGGCTAGGAGGCTGAGTGATCCATGTCCAAAAAGTTCCCTAAGAAAAAAAAGCTCCGTGGAAAAAAAATTAACATCTCTAAAGCCGAAGCACCTCCAGAAAATATCTAGAGATACGCCCACGGCTAAAATTTAACTAGAAATATATGATTTCGCTATTGTGAAATCTCTACATTATTAGTACAATTTAGGGATCGAGAGAATATTTTTCCCTCGATAAAAATTATCTTAAAATTTTATAAAATTGAGGTAAATGAAAGATTTTATATTTAACAAGGTAGGCAGAAAGAACCTGGGAAATATAGCGTTAAGACACTGCGTTCCTATTACATTTCCGTTCACCATGTTCCACTAAATTCTGAATTGCATGTCGAGTGGCATAACTTAACGCCGCGTATTGCCTCGAAATAATCTTCTGAAGTATATCATTATTAATTATTCTCAAAACAACCCACCATCATAAATTACAAACGCAGTTCCAAGCAGAATAAATCCTGCAATGATAAAGAGATCCATGTAATTGGTACTCACGTTGATAGCTCTGTTATATATTGCTAACAATTTATGTTAATGTCTCCAGCCCATTACGTACATTACAATTAGTTTTATCAATGTTGGTTTAGTATTGAGACATATTTCATTATGTTATGTTCCGGTGTTATTTGATCTTATGCATACGTACATATATTTTGAAGCTGCGCAGTGGCAAGAACTGTAAGCTTGTTGTTTATGGGTTCGATTCCCAATGTTTCGAAAAAATACTGCAATGATAAAGATATTATTAATTGAGTTGATAGCTTGGTTGTTATTATTGATTGATAAGAAAAAAAAATTAAATCAGCCTCAAACTGTATCATACACACAACAGGGTAAGTAGAGGGAACATATAGTTACGACGAAAATTCAGTAATCTCCGTTCCCCACTTTCCGCCAAATTTTTCGAGGTATTTCAAAATATTAATAAATAATAGTTAATTTCCTAGATTGAAGATCGAACGGCTTCATATATTGATAATAATAATTTATGTTAAAGTCTCCAACGCATTACAAACATTACAATTAGTTATATCAATATAATGGACACTATAATTTCTGTGCGATCGCTTCGTTGGTTTATTATTGAGACATACTAATATTTCAAATAGTTTAGTAGGTTCCGGCGCTATACAGACGTACACACATTTACTACGATATATGAAAAAAATTATGAAGAATTGGATTGTGGAGTGGGGTTCGAACCCACAACCAGTCGAGACACACTTGCGTCGCCCTTGAGCTGCGCCATGATTTGCTTCTTTATTTCTTCTTTTCATAATTCAAATTTGTGAGTGAATTAACGCCATAACAGCACAGTGGGGATATACTCGTATGATTTAGCGAGATGATTGTGAGTTCAAAGCTCATTCTTAATTGGGACATTAATCCCATTTTGTAAATACTTATGTTATTATAGTTCGGCTTTCTACCCAAATTTTATCGCAGTGTAATGTAAGTGTAAAATTGAAAAAATATTTATGAAAAAGGAGAAAATTTAACATGGTTTCTTTGTCTTTTTGGAAACTTTAAGATATTCAACGCATAATGGATATTATAGCTAAAAGCGGAAAAAAAAAATCTCTTAACTCTAGGCTCTCTGTGTCTACCCGTATAAATCCTACTAATATTATGAATGTAAAAGTGTGTAAATATCCACTCCACATTCCACTTTCACGCAAAAACTAAACTAAATAGAGTTTAGTGAATTATTTTCATGAAATTTTAATAAAGTAAAGAATATACTATATTAGCTGTTCTTAGGGTCACACTTTACCTCATCTATATAAGGGTAGACGCAGGGAACCCGCGAACCTAGAAGTAAGGCACTCTGTTCGAATGTAGGTACTTCCTTTCCCCATTTTTAGCTAATTTAACCAGTCGTGTTTATAGTGTCACGCCACGACAGGCCTTATTATCAGCATTTTATAAAATTTGGCTTTCATTTAAAAAAAATTAAGCGGGCAAAGTACCGAGTGGATCCCTAGCGTGGGATAAAGCTTGAATCTAACCTTATTAAAATCAAGATAACACATACTAACATTTAAACATTCAACTAAAACAGCATATAATTTACTTGTTGCACTTCATTACTATAAATCAAAGCTGAGCACTGTGAAATTACATACAAAATGTAATCACCACCTAACCAAGTTAACGAAAATAAATCTCATTTTAAACATTTGTTTTACAGTAACATAATATAGTGAAGAATATTCATATCTATTGTTCTCTAATTTACTCGTGTAGTTTCGACAATACAAGGTGAATGCACCGGAAGTACTCGTACTTGTTGAACATTCAAAAAAGTTTTCAAATAAGCTTCGATACCGTATATAGAGACATTTTTTTTTAAGTTTGCATATAAATTTTATTATATTTTTAGCGTAACACTTTTATTTGTTATGTAAATAGAAGGAATATAGATACATATGAATATGATTAAATATGAAACACTGAGGCCGTCGTGTCGTAGCGACACAGCGTCTGAATATAAACACGATGGTCTTATATTCGATTCCCACTATGAACAATGAATTATATTCATTTCATTTCTCTGGTAACAAGATAAAGTGTGGAGTTGTGTTAGTGGGAGAACAAAGCGTCTTCACACTACTTTTCTTCTATATCTACCTTAGTATATGCGGGATACAGCGTGAAGCTAGTTAAAATCGATAAAATTCGACGATCAAAATATATTTCTGCCACTCAATATACAATATTATAATTATCTTACCTCTGCTCTTTTCATATAATAAAAAATAATGTGTATAATTTTGACAATACAAGGTGAATGCACCGGAAACGTTTACATTCGGAAAGACCTTTCAAATAAGTTTCATTTCCATAAAGCTCCTTTTTAGCTGCGCATACTAAAAAGGTCGTAGTGATATGTATATAATAATAAATTATATACTTATTTATATACTTATATACTATATATATAATAAATTATATACTTTAAACAATCAATATTTAAGTTGACACCAGTGTTCGATTAATCAATTATAATTAAATAATTTACTATGCTACGAACTTTTTTTTATGAAGAGGGACAAGGCAAACGAGCTTACAGATCACCTTATGGTAAGTAATCACCGCCGTCCACGACCTCGTGCAACACCAGCTACAGGAACTACAGGAGCTACAGTTACGTTGCCGACCGCCAAGGTGGAAGATGGAGATCGACACGTTTTTTGAAGGGTTCATATCGACCTGGAAACACCTATACTAAAAACAAAAAGATTTTTCGTAATATAATATATTATTTAATTTTGCATTAACATTCTTCATATTAACATATTCATTATACAATTATCAACCAACAAAAGAATGAATTCAAAATAAAGTTAATATTATGTTATACGTATTATATTTTATGTTTTTGAATACTTATTAATATAATAATAATATTTCGCAGAGCTTAAACGTCTCAAATTATTGAATGAGAAATTGCGAATTAAAATTAAATGAACACACGGTACGTCCCAATAGTCCAACAATGGACCTTTCTGGAAATTTCCAAGAGTCGATGAACCGTCGGACGTTTGATTTTTACTTGTTAATATTGATTAAATGACCAACCCCATGGCGGGCTTCAATTGTACCATATCCGCTCACTAATGATGCACAAATGAGAGAAACACGACCACCATCTTTACAGTAAACAGACTATAAAGTGAACGTCTGTTTGTTTTCCCGCGCAAAATATTTCTGTATATAATTAAACTACATTTTTTTATAAGTGACCGGGTGTGGGTTCGATTCACACTCAAAGATTATAAATATTCAATATTTTTATAAAGCTTGGATTCCACCTTTTCAAGCTTTCTTTATTAGTGAGATTGAACACTACTTAATGCTTGTTGGTAATAAGTAGTTCTTAATAAAAATCTAACAATTTGATATCTGGCTCAGTGAATAAAAAAATAAGGGATATTTAGTCATTTAGCGAGATTAACTTAGTTCTAAAACAAAAAAAAAATTAATGATATTCTAAACATGACGCCAAGTAAACCAGATGGCTCTCAAGTTTTATATATAAATACAAACACTCTCAACTTATATTGCAGCCAGTTAACGTTGTTAGTTATTATCTGGGCTTTAACGAATATAGTCATAGAATTATTATTACAAAATAAATAGATTCGATTGATAATCGAACCCACAACCTTTCGCAGTGAATTTTTTGAATTTTTTAAAGTAAATATAATAACAATTTATCTAACATTTTAACTTATTAGATATGATGATAGAACTGCATTTATTGTGCTTCTGTGACCTTCACGTAGCGGGTAACGTACCGCACCTGTCCGTGTCCACTAGAAATAGTAACGTTGAAACATCACCGCGTTTATTTGATGAACAGTAAACTCAGTATTTATAGAATGGAGAACATAAAATAATTAGTAGCTCGACTAAAGTAAATAATTTATATATATATATATATATATATTGTTTTTTGTTTAGACTAACTATAGTCTATTAATTTCATTAAATAAAAAACTCGCAAGCAAAACTTAAATTCGAATATATCAAAATTATATTATTAGGGGCCGTCTTGGAGCAGGGGTGGAAGGGTGTGACTGCAACCCGACGGTTGTGGGTTCGATCCTCACTCGAGGGAATGAATTGTTTTTTTATTAAATGTCACACAACTACAGCCAAAAAGGAACCTACTACCGCAAATAGCATACTACCTACCTATCAAGCAGTAACAAAGTCCAACATAATAGTAGTTCTGAATTCACAGCAGCACAACATCCTGGCAAACGAGGAAATGGCGCGCGTGCCGTAAACTTCCTGTCGACGTGCTAATGTGAAATGCGAAGGAAAGTTGCTGTTGTATGGTAATACATGGATCGGTTTTGATAAGGTTTTTTTTTGTTGACATATATTGTGGTGGTGATTTTATTATGTTGTGGCATGTGAATAATGCAGCGTTAAAGTTATGAAAAGACGGTCAAGCGCGAGTCGGACTCGCCCACCGAGGGCTTGGTACAAAAAGTGGAAGTCTCTAGTTTGTTCTGAAATTCTGGCTGAGCTTAGTCAGAGCCCTTTCATCTGATGCCTCACTTGGAACGGCTTTAATACCAAATTCTGCCCCCTTTTAAGGAGCCAGCTGCCAGCTGCCAGCTGCCAAATTTCATAACTAGGTCAATCGGATGCATAATGGATAACTTTGCTTCCCTTTATAGTGACTGGTTCACGCTAAACTCACTCACAGTTTCCACTGTTAGTACAAAAATTGGCTGAAACATTAGCTATTAATGTCAAATGTAATTTATTGTCTTTCAAGCGATAATACTACCACGACCAGACCACGAAAAAAATTCAGATGAGAAAATAAACATTTGTATAATACAAGCATACAAAATGAATGATTTAAAATAAATTGCAATTTAATAATGCCAGATCCATTATCGCTTCTAACATCTGCATATCCAAGTTTGAGATGGCAAATTAAACGTGCATTCGACATACTAATCTGCACTTACCTAATAAATATGCATTATTCTTCTTTTTTTTTTTGTTCCTTCACGCTGTACCCCGCGCATCGCAGCGTAGACAGAGGGAACCTGGGAACCTAGTGTTACTACACTCCGTTCCCCGCTTCCCCATTCAGTTTTATATTCATTTACTCTTTAAAAGATAATAATTTAATTACATTTTTTAACGAACTGCTAAGATATTGAATGGTAAATATCGATATTGTCACCTCCAGCGTCCTCAGAACCTTGTGTCAAGAAACTCCGTTCATATTCCGTTCACATACTTCTATTTTCCATTTGCCACCTTACTCTCAAGGCATTGGATGTTAAATTGTTGTAATTTTTTTTTAAATATTAAAAAAAAAAAATAAGATTTTCAAAAGCAAACATAGCAATTTATATTTATAAAAAGAATAATAATTATTTACATATTTAAGTATATCACCGTAGGATTTTTCCAGATAACGAATCAATATGTAAATTGTTTTTGAAGCGACACAGAACACACTGGCTGTAATCTTGGGATATCATCAGAAGATACTAATTAATATTCGAATAAAGTATTTACCGCGACTATTTGTAGATCAGTCTTGTTTATAAATATGCTTAGATAGTAAGCCTCTATCACATGCCTCATAACTATTTTTTATCATTCTCGAGTCAGTCATTTTTTATCATTGTCGAGTCAGTATTTTTTTCTCATGTGTCATTTTCTTTTTCTTTATTCAAATTCTTTTATTTTATAAATTTAAATTTTTAAAGTCTTTATTTATTATCCAACGATATATGAATTCGTTAGGTTATTCTCTATATGAGTTATTTTATATTTTTCTATTGTATATTTTTCTATCATCATTCCTACGTTTTGATATCAACATAATGAAGCGGTTATTTATTAACGGCTTGACGTCTACACCGGCGCCTTGTTAACACAGTTCAAAGGCGTGCAACTAAAGTTCATTTATATTTAAATTATAGTATGAAATTATTATTATTTTTTTTAATATAATTATTTGTTGTGGCTTCATAATAGTTTGATTGCACATGTGTCATGTGTCATAGAACTCTCAGTTATTTCCTTTTACCAAGAGCACTACGCTACAGGTAAAGGTAAAGTTATGTAAAATTTTGTAATTAAGTAGGTACTAGATATTACCAAGACGCGTCGTTATTATAAGTAACGTTCGATCTCACCAATAAATAAAACCGATGTAAGATTCTAATTAGTAATACGGTATCGAGTTTCTGTACTTAACATGTAAAAATTATTATAAATGTATAAAACTTGTTGCCAGAGGTGAAATGAATATGTAAAATATATATGTACAATTTGCTTGCAATTAAGCTTTGGCTACTAAAAAAAAATTATTTTTTAAATTTTAATACAGTACTTAGGACAAGATGAAATGTATTTGAATCTAGTTGAAAAAGAATACATTGATATTTTAATTTGGCATTTTAATTTGAATGGGTATTTATTACAAATATGTAAAATACTTCTTAAGAAAACAGATAAAAATTTGATTGTGGCGGGATTTGAACCCGCGTCTCTTGGAAACCGTCCAATTTGCGCGGGTTCAAATCTCACTACAAAGTATAAGTAAGTATTTTTCTTTCCTTAAAAGTAGATTTATTTTTTAATCTTAAATTAATATAAATTAAAGAGTCAAATTATGGATGAGAATATACCTAAAACATTATAGACAAAACCAAAAAAAAAAAAAAAATATATGTAAACTTTATTCGTGTTTTATAAACTTTAAATCGAAAGCCAAATGCCAAGAATCCACTTCATTATAAATCTAGAAGTTCACAAAGATTTATTGTGAAAGTCATTATTCATCCTTGTTCCGTTGTAAATAATGTGGATGATGGGTATTTTAATGCTGTCGGCGGTTTTGTACGCCGCACAATAATAAATTTCACTTATTTCACGAGCAATTTCAAAACGTAAAATGACTGTATCTAATTAAGTCTTAGTCACAACTTACACTAAAATTAGCGTACAAAAGAAAATCATCGTCAAAACGAGTATTAATAAAGGAATAGCATATAGAAACTGTTTAATATAACTTTAGCGAGTCTGTTAATACATATTTATTGTGTTCAAATCTTAATTTATTATTAACATTATAATGTAAAAACATTATATATAAAACATTACAAAAGAGTTTTGGCCTCATGGCGGTTAAAAATAACAAACTAAATATTTATCTGACAACAACTAATACGATTTAAACAACATAAAAAAAACATTAATTATTTATTATAATAATTTTACATTACACAGAATATATTGACACATTTAATAGCCATTCTTAGAAAATAATTTATTTATTGAATATTTTAATGAGTTGATTTGTATGCTGCAACGGACAGATAGACAAATGGTAAAATGTAAGTGCTACTTCAATGATTCTGTCACTTCTATATCTATTAATTTTAAATAGCAAAATATAGTTTTAGCATAAAAGTACAAGAACATAAACATACTACTCTCATTTATTGAAACGTGGTCGAATCGCTAAAAACAGTTATTAGAAAAAATTTAAAATCTACACTACGCTCTATCCCGCACACAGCAGGGAGAGGGAGTTTTACTCCTGTTTTATTTCTAAGCTTTATAATATTTCTTCATATTACTTTTATAGGCCACTCGTGGGACTGGGGCACAAAGAGTGACTATGAAAACGAGTGGTTGTAGGGTCGATCCCCATTCGAGGAATTGAAATATTTATTTATATTTTATTTTATTTTCATTCGCTCTGGGGTCGAGGCAAAGCGCAGCGTTGAATTCCGCCACTCAACACGCAATGCGTTCAGAACTCGGTGGAAGGTGAGGAACGGAGTGTCTTAACACTCGGTCCTTACTGCCTACCCTGTTATTTGCGGGGTACAGCGTGGAGCTGATTTATTTTAATTTAATAATATTTCTTTTTAATCTTAATTAGGCATGAGTGACACTTTACAATGTAATGTAATCTAAAAATAAAATACAAAGCAAGGAAAATAATAAAAAAATCAAAAAGCTTACAATAATATAATGGATAAAAATAAAAAAAAACCCGGGAGGTCCTATCCGTAATAGGATTAAAAAAAATTATTATTCTGCGCGCAAACCTACAAGGTTCCGCTCTGACAGCTATTTTAATTTCATCTTTGTTTTTTTTTATTTTTAATCGCAACAGGTGTCGAGTGCTTTATGCGTCCTGACTCCTGACAAGTCATGGTTGTGAGAAAAATTCTTGCATGCGAACACAAAAAGTGAAGAATGAAATTGCAGGATTGCGGCGCGTCATTAAAGTTATTAATTATTTATAATATTATGTCTAAATATATTTCTTTCTTAATTATTTGAAAAAAAAACATGAAATAAGTATGTAGCACAGCGTGTGACTGTAAACGCGACTGGTTGTGGGTTCGATCCCCGCTCGAGGAAATTAAATATTTATTTAAATTTCGTTTTCTTTGCTCCGGTGTCGAGGCAAAACGAGTTGAATTCCGTCACTTAACACGCAATGTCTCCAAAATTCGGCGGGAATTGGATTGGAAATTGGCGGATTAACGGAGTGGATACGTAACTTTACTTATTACATTCAAGAGTGAAACTGGTGTAAAGCTCACCTTTTATTAAGCTTGTGAGTACAAAATATTTTAAGATTTAGATAATATATAAGACTAGATTGGTTCTGTCTGTGGCAACCTTTAAGACAGTTTCAATCAATTCATCAACCTTTCAAAGTTCACTGCTGGACATAGGCCTCTCCTAATGATCGCCACTCCGTCCGGTTCTGCGCCCTTTGAATCCAGCGGATTCCCGCTATCTTCCTTAGATCGTCGGTGCACCTAGTTGGAGGGCAACCTGTACTCCTCCGACTCCGACTCCTCCGAGACTTGGTCGCCATTCAAGGACCTTTCTTTCTCATTTCATCCGGTTGTCGGTCCTCCTGACAATATGGCCTGCCCATTGCCACTTCAGCTTGTAGATTTTGAGAGCTAAGTCAGTTTCTGCGCTTGTCTACAGATTTCATCGTTTCGATGTCGGGTAAAGAAATATCAAGCATAGCTCTCTCCATCGACAAGTAAAACAGTTTACAAATGTTTACATTAATTAAAAGTATGTATATAGTAATGAACTGCATAAAGACTTTTAACAGAGACATCTCTTGGCAAAAGCTATAAACCTAAAAAAGTAAATTGTAATATTAAGCGAGCACGATATCACGAGTTGTTTAATATTTATAACTTTATCTTTTTTTTTTACATATATAATTATTTATCTCTTTAGCCAAAATTTCTCTAAATTATTCGAAATTCTTTTTTTTTTTATCATATTTTATCACCTAAAGCTACCTCTTATTTTATTTAAATAAAAATTAATAGAGAAATATTAAGATGTATATTAAAGGTCTCTTTTATAGACATAAAAATCTAATAAATTATAATATATTAATAAGATTACATTTCATAATTGATATAAAATTCCTTTGAGATAAGTTCTTAAAGGCACTGTCAAAGTTTTGACATTGACATTTGTTAATTTTCAATATTGTTGTTGACGTTTCATTATTCATTTCATACTTCTTAATTTACATTAATGTAGCCGCAATATTGTCGAAACTGGAATTTAATAGACTTGCTATTTGAATTAAAATTATTTTTCGTACCGGTTTCCCTCAAATAGGTTACGCAAAGGTTAGTAAGCTGTTGTTCAACTGAATTCCTACAACTTCTTTGTAATGCACCGTGTTAATAAGACATAAATGATTCATTGTTTAGTTATAATAAAATGATTTACGCCGTTTTGATCGTCAATGATTAAGTGTATGAATTTGGTAAAAAAAATCTAATCAGTGCAGTGTAAAAATTTAACCATAAAACCAATGTGTATCATTACGTACAAACTTACGTATTCTACTTAACTATACAACTAGTGTTCATGTTCCATCAATCTACTACAAAAGTCTTAATTGTTCAGTTAAATAACTATGGATAAGCTTATCTAAATCAATTAAAAATTTAAATTAAACCAAAAATTTAGGAGTAAAACAATGTCTGAACGAGAGCCTATTAGTGGATCAAGCCGTGACTACGGAGCTACGGCGGCACCTCCTACAGTAGCATTCGCTGACTTCAGTCCAACAGAACTTTACAACTTGAGCGAAGGAATTGCGGATAATATCAATACAATAAATAATGGGTTACGAGCATTGCAAAAGACAATGAAACAGATTGGTGGACCCAATGACAGTGTGCAGCTAAGAGATAAAATGTAAGTCATCTTTTCAAATTTATAGTAAAAAAATGTATTTGTCTACTCCACCTCCATATAAAAAAAGCTCTGTGGCAATTATTTTGCTCAATATCTAATATATATTGTTAAAAGCAATAAAAAAGTAAGATTTTTTTCCCTAAGTGGGAATTGGAACCACAACCATCACTTTTACGTTCAGAATTTGTTTTTCTGTACCACAGTGTTCTCAAATTGAATGCCAACATTTAACAAAAAATAAATAAGGTTTTTCCTATTGAAACTATACAAATAACAGTATAATTAGATTATTTAATGTCATTGTAATGAAATGTCCTTGAATTATACTTTCCTGGTTCAATAACTATGTCATGTCACTAAACTAAATCTATTCTTAAATACAATTTTATACATCTATAATGCTATATTTAATCATATATAAAACTAGATGTTCCCACTGACTGAGGTAATATGCATGCACAGTCGTAACTGCTAGTGATAAAACTGTGAGATTAGGATCTTTTTTCAGGGATTTTGAAAAATTTTAACAATAAAATAATAAAATAAAATTTTAAAAAATAAAATAAATAGGCACCAATTTGTATAAAATTTGAAATTCAGACTTAAAATATTTCTTTGTACAAGTGTGTCAAGATAGTTCTGTAAATCTATTAAATAAATATTCGTAAGATTCAAGCGGGTGAAGCCGCGGTTCTCTGCTAGTGTTGAATATTATAATTTAAAGTACCCTATTTGATTTTAGGCCAAAAAAATTCTCTTATATATAATATAAAAATAAAAAAAATTGTTAAGTGTAAATAACCAACTAGATATTCTAAATATCAGAAATATATGCCTGCATTCATTAGAAAAAAATACAGTGATTACAATTCTAATATTCTTATGTATTTAAAAATGTGTTAAACATTTCTAATAGAAAAAAAAACAAAAAAATTATATAATATAAGAACAATTTTTTTACATATTACTTTTTTAAACTGCATTATTAATGTTAATCTTTAATTACAATGTTCAATGTTTTTGTACTTTTCAGCCACGATACACAACAAAGCGTAAACAGTTCTGTATCAGCGACCTCTCGCGACATACAAAGGCTTAGCGTAGTAGTGCGTAGAGGAGATAAACCGCAAAAATTACAAGTCGAACGTTTGACTCAAGCCTTCACAGATGCGTTAGCTAAATATTCTTTAACTCAAAAGGTATAATTATTTTTAATAAGATTTTTTTGTTGGTTATTTGTGTTTTATTATTTGTGTCTACACTGCTGCAACATTCAAATAAATTTTATTGGCTTGAAAATATATATATTTAGGAGACATGTCGCACTCTGTGTACTCAACAATGCACCCTACCTAGTGCACTTGCAATCAACAACGCATATTAGGCAATGCACGTTTTATTTTTATTGTGTGCGCGTTTGTGCGCGTGTGTAAGCGTGTCATTTTCCTCTTGGCAATAAGTTTGGGAATTGGTACGGTATCAAACGCTTTTTTTAAATCACCCAAACTGATTGGGTAGCAAGTATTTGGTGTTTATCTAAAAATTACAAGAGTCTTTTGTGTACAATTTTTTCTACAATTTTAGAAAGCGTTGATAATAATGAGATGTTAGAGAATATTATCATCTCCAATTTAAAAGATAGGCATGACCACTGCTTGTTTAAATATGTCAGGAAATATTCCTGTCTCCATAGATAAATTACACAAATGAACAATAGGCTCAATTAAATACCTCACGGAGTGCTTTTACTGTTGTTCCACTAATCGTATCATTACCTGATGATCCTTTCTTTAGTCGACAATATAATTTTCTTAACTTCCTTACAATCAGTAGGAGACATAAACATTCGGTCGACAATATGTTGCTTTTTATCAAATATGCGTCCGTTATCTTACAATATTCTATGATGATTATTTACTGCGCTAGCCATACCTCGGCCAATATTTGTAAAATATTTATTAACATGATTCAACGTGTTTTTCGGTGTATCTTTAATATTGATTTGTTCAGATGATTTATTTTTATTATACCCGTTTTCTTTAAATATATGCCACAATTGCTTAGAATTATTTGAATTAGGTTTTAGTTTGACTTGATAGTATTGTATTTTGTATTTTCTGGTATTTAATTATATAATTACATTTATATTTCTATAGCTAATAAACTGTCTTTTAAGTTTTTCGTTATTAGGATCTTTTTTAATTTCATTATACATATTATTTATTACGTTGATGTATCGATTTTAAAATTTCTGTTGTTATCCAGGGTCTCTAAATTTGATATTTCTTAGGAGTACATTTTTTAATCGTATTTTTAATTACAATATTTTCTTTAGGTTATTTACTAAAAACTATGCCGCTTAGGGTCAGTAATCTTGAAATATTCTCTCCAATTTAATAATCTTATAGATTCCCTAGCTTTATCACAATCGATTTTTAAAGTTTCTTGAACCACAGCAGACTTTGAGTCGAATATATTATTGATAGGTGAGTGATCTGTGAATTCATCGAAGATAAAAGTATTCCAATTGTATTCCGTTTTAATCATATAGTGGTCAATACACGTATATTTGTGGGTTGGTTTGTCAATACCTTGCTGAAGTCCGTAAGACGCCATAAGATTTAAATAGATATCTGAATGCTTTGTTAAGTATTTTCCGCTATAATATTAACATTAACAGCTTCACGCTGTATCCCGCACACAGCAGGGTAGGCAGAGGGAACTACGGTGTCAAGACACTCCAATCCCCAATTTCTGCCGAATTCTGGAAGCTTTGCGTGTTGAGTGGCAGAACTCAACGCCGCGCTTTGCCTCGACACCAGAGCGAAGAAAAATGGACATATAAACGTAAAGAAATATTTCACTTCCTGGAGTCGAACCCACAACGTCGCGTTTACGGGCGGCACCCTTGTGCCACTGCGCCACGACGGCCTCTAAATATTAACATCACCTGTAAAAATTATATTTTTATATTTGAGATCGCGTAGTAATAAATCAAATGGCTCTAAAGTTAAGTAGCTACCACCGGTTAATTTAGTTTCTTTATATTTCACTTGAAAACTATCATTGACGTATGCTATTATACCATCATTTTGATTGATACTATTTTTAGTAGTAAACGACAAATAGTTGACGTTTCTTATATTTATGGTTATAATACGTAAGGACTGGTTGTTATAACATTTTGTTTCTGCAATAGTTCCAAGGGATCGTTTATCCTCATACAAGGTATTTTATCTAATTTATTTAAATCGTTAATTATATTCTTAGTATAGTCCACTTTATTTTATAGAAATTATGCATTAATACAATAAAAAAAACTAAACGGAATACAGCACAGAAATATACAAAATAAATAATGTCGGTAGGAACAGATCCTTAAGAGAGAAAACAAGAAAAAAATATCACTTACCGCGATAAATCTGACTCGTATTAAACTCAAATACCAGTTGACGTGTGGTAATTATACACTTGCGGTTATTTGTTAAAGATAAATAGTTGTTTCATTAAAATTGTAAATATAATTCGATATTTCGTTTAAATGCTGTAAGTGTCTTTGTCTCTGCACGCTGTCCTTTTCTTAACGTATAATAATTAAAAATAAGAAATTGAGGGTACACGTCCACTCTCCACAGTGTAGTAGTGATCCGTCCGGGAAGTGACGTAATAAAACTAATTCATGCGGACAGCTGATTTGCGAACTAAAATTACAAAAGAAGTAATAAACGGAGTTTCTTGATACTAAATTAGTTCTGCCTACCCTACTATACGTGAAACATGCGTAAAACTTAAAAAAAATATCTAAATTCCAAATGATTTAAGGAGTTATCAGAGAAAATGGCTGCCCACATGCCGTCTCAGGTTCGGTCTAGGTCTAACGATCCGGAAGCATTGGAACGACAAGCCATGGCTGATGACGAGGAAGCTTCACTATTAGATAATCAACAGGCTCAGGTGAGGTGTATAAGATTTCTTTTTATTATTATTTGACTCAATTATATATTTGATACAAGGTTTTCAGTGATATTACTTAATGAGATAAGTCAGGAAAAAAGACTATCGACTGTTGAACGGATAATTGGTCTAAAGGGCATTTGAACTGTATGAAGTTTCAGTTTTTACAAAAAGAAACCGTTTTGAAAAAACTATTAGAACGAGACAAGCCAAATTTTCTATGCATGCATTAATTTTAATAGTTAGAAATGTCAGAGAGAACACTGACTGAGTCTATCTCCCCATGTTCTGATTTGTATATTCTGATATAATATGAGTATCTTAATAGGAAACAGAATTAATTAATATTATGTTGCTTTTGTTTACTCCTATCCTGAAACTATGCTGTCTAGACTTTTAGGTTCTTACCGTAAGAAGTAACGACCTAAATTCAAGGCGGCCACGACTTAGTGACCGCACTATACACTTCTCCGTTTACCATACAAGGAAAAAAAAAAAAAAGTAAATCAATCATTTCAGGCTCGTCTCGTCCAATTCGAAACCAGCATGCTGTTAGAGAAAGAAGCCTACATGAATAAAATAGAAGCGGACGTGTTAGACGTCAATCAAATTATGCAAGAACTGGCTGATATAGTCAGTGCTCAAGCGCAGACTGTTGGTAAGAATTGTTTTTATATTTCTTTTATACCATTTAAAATTAAATGAACTAAATGAATCAAATAATTTAAGTTAATTGTTTATAATATTGCAAATAATAAAAATCTTAACAATTAGAAACAAAATAACCCATAATATTTATTACTAACGACTCGCCCGAATATTTTATTTATTTATGATATTATATGGTGGTACCGTATTCGATTACTTTAGGTTCTCCCCTGTAATTGTGCGGTGTTGAGATCCGCTACTAATTCACTATACATTCGATTATCCGGATTCTCCGGGTGACTAACGACAACAATTAGTTCGGTTAATCGAGTTTCTACTGTATGTTATATGAAAAAATCTTATTTTTCTTCTTCCAGACACAGTAGAGAGTCACATAGAAGCTGCCGCTTCAGGTGTTGAAACGGGCGTGGACGAACTAGCTAAAGCAGCAGAGCACCAGCGCAGATATAGAAGGAAAATGTTCTTTTTCAGCCTTATAGGTATTATACTCGCCATTATATTGATTGTGTGGATCGTTAAATCGTTTAGATAAATTATGAAAAAAAAATTATTTGGAATTTATGCACTGTGTATAACTAGGGTTGAAAAATTTAATGGCAATTAATAATTAAATATTAACAATTTAGCCGTGTGGTCCCGGCTTAGAATAGGATCACCCTGGTACTGTCGGTGTCTTAACAGGCGACTAAAGTACGTGCGGTAAAGTCACGGCAAGTGATGGCAACACGCATGGGCAGACTCGACCGGAGGCCGGCAACGCACCTGTAGCTCCTCTGGTGTTGCTTGGGGTCGTGGGCGGCGGTGATTACTTACCATCAGGTGACCCGAACGCTCGTTTGCCTTGTCCTCTCCCATAAAAAAAAAATAACAATTGTTAGTTTGTTTTAGTGCCGAAAACACAAAAACCAAATAAATTAAATAAACATTAATTAATTAGTTTTGTTGCAGTACAGTTTGTAACAACATTAAGTTTTATGTAAATAAATATTAATATTTACTTGTTAATTGCAATTGAAATGCGCCCAACCCTCTCTATAAAAATATATATTCATAATATATGAGAATATGCTATGTATTCTTGTTATATGAATTAAGATGTTAGTGGTTTAATTAGATAATTTTAATTTAGTGTAAACTCTGTATATCCACACTGTGTGTTTATGTATTTTACTGTTTTATAAAGAGTGGTCGTTAAATGGCAAAATATAACATGTAGTATGAATTAAATCATTATTATGAAATAAAATAAAGACTATTATCTTTTATATATGTTGTATGTTAATGATTATAGTTTGTTATCCATTTATATATTTTTAAGTTTAAAAAAACTAGGTCCCCTACCTATGTCTAGTGTCTTAATTTTTTCGGTACATATATATATAGCAGTTACTGTATAGTGTAATATTGTAACAAAAACAAATAAAAGTTGAAGCCTGTAAGTTGAAGTGTCTGGGCCTGGTTGTATGTTTGATCACTCAAGGAAATGAGATATTAATTTAAATTTGTATTTCTTCGCTGGATACAGTGTAAAGCTGATAAAGGAATAAAAAAAGCGACCGAGGTAAAGGAATTTCGACGTTTTATGGAATTCCACGTTAAATCGAAATATACGGAGTTTACACTGCATGTATAGGAATTGTTTATTCAAATATAATAATTTTTAAATGTTTAAAGAGGTTATTATAAAACATTTATATAACATTTAAAAAGCACTTATAATTATACGTTTAGCAATATTATTATTTTCTATCTAACATCTGTGTAACTATTTTAAATAGTATAAAGGTAACATTTAGAATTTTTGTTTTTTATGTTATTATATATTTTTTTAACTTCTTACATCTCTTTTACGTTTAATTTCAATTGATTTTTTCCTTTGAATATATATTTCTACTTAATATTTATATAATTTCTGCTGTCTGATAACTATACAATACTTATAGCTTTTATTTGTTTTACTCCACTTAATATTATTTAAGTAATAGTAATATATTAAGATTTTAAACTCAAATTAAAAAAAAGTATGAAAAGTTAAAAAATATAATATATTCCATTTCGATTTCATTTCGTTATCATTCATTCGTTAATAAAATAACTGGTACTTACAATAATATATGATGAAAATATCTTCATATTTAAAGTGGCTGTTGTTCTTTATGTTGCTTAATAAATATATGTATAGTTATTTAGTTTTTTAATACGCAGATTATATAAATAATTGTGACTTATTCATAATACAATATTCAAAAATAATAATATAAATTGAATATTTCGTTAGAAAATTAAATTAAAAAAAAATCCTTCTTATCGCTCAAACTAAACTGCTGAATGTGGTTTTTGAAAATATTTTTTTACTTTGACTTTTTTCATTTGCCATAGTTTATAAAAAATATTAATACGTATTTAAATCATATGAATTTTAAAACTATTATATTTTTTTAATTAAATATAAATTGAATGATTTAAGCCCAGTATTTTTTCAAACGTCTTTTTCACACATCTATTAACAATTAGTCCGGATAAGCGGGTTTCTTCTGTACTAGTTAAATACATGCCATTTAGTGATGTATAGATTTGTTTTATATAATATTAAAAGTAATGCAATGGCCTAAATTTTAAATATGTATAAAAAATAACCATTTGTTGGTTTCTTGTACAGAAATTAAAATATGTATTATTATGAAATAAATCTTTGTGTAAACCTAAAAAATTTGAGTGACATCATGAGTAGAAGTTACGTCGTCACGTCATGTATTGATACAGCATCTAAATGACAGCAGCAGCAATCGACATCATCTAAATATAACATTATATAATTATTATTTATTTTCTTATAATAGAAAATGCTTTTATTAATTGTATTTAATAATATATAGTGTAATAATTATATGAATTTAATCATATAACTACCTATAATATCCACTATTAATGTACCTCTTTTATATCGTAAAGTAAAATAAATACTTTGTTTTTTAAATAAAATATGATTTTTTTTATTTAATTTAAATGTATTATAGTAACAACAATGGATTTATGTGTTTTCTCTGTAAACACGACGGTCGTGGGTTCGATTCTCACTTGAGAAAGTGCGATGTTGAGTACCGCCACTCGATACACAATGTCTAAGAAATTAGGCGGTAGTAAATTAAAAAAATAATAATAGATTTGTAGTATTTATGTGTAAAATAGTGTAAAATCATATTTTATTTTTGTCTTCTAAATATATTATTATCTACAAACCACAGTGTTGCTTATTTTAATTGCAATATTTATATATATTTTTTCTTTTTTGTTGTTAAATATAATAATGCAAATAGTGCACGAGTCAAGAATTGATAGTAAAAATGTAAGCATCGAAGTATTTACCATTTCATAATAAAGAATATTATAATGATGATACTTTTTTTATTTTTTCATTTCCCTTCAGATTTTTCTAACCCAAACAGAGATTTTTGTTAATTGAAACTGTTATTCCATTCAATCTGTATCCTCGTTTCCATATTATGATTTTACGAAATTCCTAAATTTAAAGATTTGTTAATTCTTATAGACAGACATGCACAAAATTCGCCTTACTAAGCCTAAAAAAAATGTTTTTAAAAAAAAAATTTACCCTGTTGATCTACACTCGTAGACGTATATAGTAATGATATCGAAAATATAAGTGGGTACTGTTAATGTATTTTTTTTTATCCCTGGGAAATGCTTTTAAATAGACCATGCGTACGCGGACAGGTATATGCTGTGAAGGCCCGCATGCTACGAATCACCTCGGTGATTTTGAGTCTGGGCCGTCAAGGGTAAAGGGAGTAGAAGATGCACGTACTGCCGTCTCCTACTCACTGGTCGCGGTGGACTCATGTAACTGCTTCCTTCAATGCCATAACTTACGTACAAAAGATCCTCATCATAAAAAAATATAAAATATGACAATTTACCGAATGTCCCGTTCTCTTTGTATATCTATTAAATTATCTGCAAATGAAATGGCTAAAATAACTTTCAATAAAGCGCATAAAACCGTCCTTTATTTTTTGTAATGGACTTTTTATCTTATTTTTTAAATATAATCATTTTGAGAATGTTAAATCTACTTCTCCTTTTCTAATTTTTCATTTTTATTTTTTTCCAACTTTTGTTCGGGTAAGAAGAGTAAATCTATTCTAAGGAAACGTCCTATTCAGACCAGAGAAAGAGAACGAAATTAAATATAATCAATCCCTGCAATGGGCGTCGAACCCATTTCTATATCGTCAAAACGTTGTCCCACTACGTCATGACTGCTTCAAGGACTTATTATAATAGGTTTGAAAAGAAAACAATGAAAAGTAAAAAATACTGTTTATTTACAACGTATCCCATTCGAGAGTTGAGCGTTTCTCTCGAAACAGAATTATGAGAAAAGTTATATTATAATAAATAAACTGAAAGTTGAGAATCAATTATGATATGAAAAATACTTGCTAATATTTTAACGTTTCATATATTTAAAGGAAACAAAACTCAATAGTAAGAACATTTGAGACGTTAAGAACAAAACTTACATAATTTTTTTAAAAAATATCAAATTTCACCAAACAAAAAAATGAATTATATCCATCTTAACAAAAAGGCTTTTACATACACAAACACCAAAAAAATACATTTATTCAATGTCGCCATTAATTCCCAAAAAAAAAACTAAACGAAAAAAAATGTTTTTAACTATAATAAGAAAAAAAAACCTTAATTTGTAAATGAACTAAACCAATATGGTAACCAGAAATTTTGACTGCCACTTAATGCCTAGATATTTATTGTCGTTACAAATTATTATAGTCCGGTCAACAAGTCGTGACCGACCCGAAATAAGGTTTTCTAAACTTTTGCGCATTGTTTACTCGAGTAGGAAAATCATCAAAAGTTATAAATATCCTTAGCTTTAGGGCGGCCACGACTCGTTGACCGTACTATATTTTATTACAATTATTATGTGTATAAATACAGGAACGTTTTGAACAATGTATACAATTGACTGAAACTGTATTTTTAAAAGTAACATGTTTAAATTATATTACTTATAAAGAAGACCTTACTAAAAATGAAATTTAACTAAATTATCTTTTTTATACAATGAGAACTTAAAATATTATTACAATAATATTATTTATTGCTTGTGGGGAAAAAAATATCTAAGCTCTGCCTATCCTACTATGTGCGGGATATAGCGTGAAGCTAAAAAGAAAATGTATTCCCGTTTCCGTAAAAATTTTGACAAATCTAGCGTTTTCTTACAGACCCCAAGAAACCTACTCTGCACACGTCAAATCAGTCTGTCAGTTACGCACTAACGAAAGAATTTTACAAAAGATTCACAAGTGGCATTTGCGAATTAAGCGGGCAAAACCTCACTCAGAGATATATTGATGAGATTATGAAAACTTATTACAGTATTCTCTGTTAAATGACGGAAATGTGTAAACTTAAATAAAATATTATCAAGCATGTCACTAACTTTTTAATGCATTTTTTTAACTACAGCTGTATACCAAACATAGTAGGGTAGGCAATGGGAACATAGGAACCTGGGAATTAAGACATTCTATTCCCCACTCTTTACAGAATTCTCAAAGCATTACGCGTCGAGTGGGGGAACTCATAACCGTAAAAATAAAAATGCATCAATATTACTAATTACACAAAAAGAGAACAGACCAATTCCACTGTTTCAACCAAAAAAAAAATAACATTATTTATTATAAAAAAAAACACATTTATAAATATCTTACATATTTGGAAAACGGAGCGTCTTAACACTAGGTTCCCTCTGCCTACCCTGCTGTGTGCGGGGTACAGCGTGACGCTGATATTAATTATTGTTATTAATGCTTTTTAATATATGTTTTTTATTATTTTCTATTTTTGTAATTCTGTACTATGAGTACAGATTCCAGTCCTATAATCTGGTCTGTAACATTATGGTCTGTAATAATGAATTTAATTTACACTATGTGAATGTCTAGATAGTTTACGCCAAAAAAAATATTATACATGATATCTAAATGGTTTATTTAACTTTGCGTTATGTTGTTGCGGAACTCAACATCGCCCTTGGGCTTGTTACTAGAGAAAAAAAAGAAATTAATATATTCCTGCGAGAGGAAATCGACTATTCGCCCCCTGCGCCACGAAGGCCTCATTTGTAGATCCAGCTAACTAAGACGTTATTATAACAGATTAAAAATTTTATTCCATAGTTATATACATTCATCATCGTAGCTATTTGTGCGACTAATTGTAATATTTGTTTTTTATCAATTTGACAGTTGTCAGCCAATCTGACAATTCCATTTTTAAAAACAGAGCGCCATTTTTAATATATTTTCTCGATTAACCAAACTATCCTTACATAAATGTAATATTAGTATATTATAAATATATCCACAGTTACATTTTATTTATTTTATCATTTATTAAATATTTTCAACATGCAGGAGAACCATTATTTTTATTTGGTGTAAGAAAATGCCATTTTAAACTTACATAGTAAATTTGTGTTTAACAACATCTATACAATACAAAACGTTATATACAATTTTTTACAGTCTAATCTAATTCTGTTACAACTAAATCGAAAAAATGTGAAAGATTTAAAAAAAAGTAAAAATGATTTTACTAAAATTTTTATATGAATCGATAAAATATTTGTATAATACAGATAAAATATTATATATATTTTTAATAGTAAATCGATTTTTGCGAAGAAACCTCTTTATATACAAGTTTCATATAGTTACATTCCAAAATATTTATAAGAGAAGCTCTATTTTAATCGCAATTTTAGTTATTTTGAAGACATTATTTTAAGACACTATTATTAACATTATAGTGATGTTTGAAAAAAAGTATTGTAACTATTTCCTTTTATTTGTACATCTGCTTGTTTTTTACATATTAATATATTTGTAATAATTTATGTTATATTATCTTTTAAGTTATTTAATATGTCGACAAAAGCAACCTTAAGTTATTCATATATCAACCTTAAATATGTGATGAATTTATATGAAATTTAATAATAATGTATAGAAATAAGCAATTTTTTTTGTATACAAATAAGCTTTTCAAACAGATTCTATTACTAATTAAACCTTATATATTATGTTTATTGGTACAAAAGGCAGTCCATTTATTTTGAGTTCATAAACGTATATTAATTTAATGAAGAAAGTGGTTCAATGTTTCTTTGCTTCACGCATTTTTCGCCCAGCAATATACCAGCGGGAACCCACCCCACGCACTGCCGAATTCTCAAGTTTACTTTGAATATTTCTTTATTAATTTTTTTTATAATAATACTTTTTGATTTTAAACCTAAAATCTAACGTTATTTCATAATAATGATGATTTATTTATATGTTGTCGATTTATTAACATTGAACACCTTGGTAGCCTAAACATATTGCTTTTTATATTACTTCAATTATTTTGAACCGGAAAAATAAAAAAAATACAGAGATCGTACTGAGAAGTTGCGTATGAAAGGATTATTTAAAACCAATTATTAAAACAATAAACATATTTATAATATATCTCTTAAAAATAAAAAAAATAACTCCTATTATATCAAGACAAATATGTTTTTTTTTATAAGTTTTATATCACGCCATTGTACGTAATTTATACGCTGGCCGAAACTTGTCAAGCGTCACAAGCGCTCGTTTACTATTTACACGTGAGTGCGTTAGTATGTTCCTGTGAGGCAAGTGTGACAGGAGTGTATTTTTATTACTTGCTTATATTTAAAAAAAAAAAAACAAATATATGTACAATTATTCACTATTTATTTGTATTTAATGCAGCGTCACGCTGTATCCCGCACACAACAGGCCTTATTAGCTAGTAGTTTTTGTAATATTGGGCAGCAAAATATTCTTTCGAAATTGATTTCAAGCTGGCGTTAACTTACAAGCCACGCCAAGCTCCCCGACCAGACACTTGACAAAATCCAACAAGCGTGTTAACTTCATATAATATAGTGTCTTGATTGAATTATAGATAATGTATAATTTTAATTCGGAAGGCTGATATCAATTTTATACAAATCATTAAATGTAATCGATTATATTTGAATATAAAATTTGTAAGCTTATTATTGCTTATGTTAGCGATTGAACACACTATTGTGATCTAATTAATCATTTAAAAATTGTAAATTATTATTATTATTATTACCTTTTACCATTTTTAGAAAAAAAAATTAATGTACATATTAAAATTTGGCAACACATGTATTGAAATTAACAAAATAAATTATTAATTTGCAAAATATAAACATAATTGAAAAAATAATATACAACAAAGAAGAGTTCGAAGAGTTTACAGCGACTTTTAAAATAAGACGACTTTTACCACCCAATATAAATATTTCAATTTTTTATCTTTTAAAATAATACAATTTTAGCGTTCAGAGTATTATTAACAAATGGCTGTAGAAAGAAATAGCATCATACTGTCATCCCTTTCTTACGTATTACATATAAGAAACTAATATCAAAGAGACAAGTATATTCGAAATTGACTGTCTCGTTCATATTTTTATTTTCATATTCCCTGTTTTTTTATATACAAATTGTTTTCAAATTTAAAACAAAATAAAATAATATATAAATAATATAGTTTGCATATAACTATATATATCGTTAGTGTTTTCGATAAATATAATTTATTTAAGTGGAGTCAACAGAGAAATTCATTGCTTTTTTTTAATAATGAAATGAAACTTAATAGATTTAGCGCAATAAAATTTTTCGAACCAAAATTGAAAAAAGAAATCAGATACGTATAATTTAAAAGAAAGTTATTATTTAATAGAAATTTACAGTTATACAATGAAATCAAAGATCTTATTATATAACTATACATTTATTTAATAATCCAAAATACTTTTTATACTATTATTCGCAAATATAAATATATTAAATACAATTTCATTAATACATATATTAACAAAAGTACAAAAAATCTACATCATCATCATTAAGACATTATCATCATCATTATTATCATTATATTTTTAATATTCACAACAATAATATACTAATAGTGATAATGATGACAAGTGTAATATTCAATGAGGGCAGATAGACGTTCAGTCTTCATTGTAATCATCATCACTATTGTCATCAGCATGACATAATAATAATATTAACATAATAATAATAATATTTTAGTAACGATAATAATTATCGATACCATAAATAAAGGGATGGAAGTGAAGAGTTAAAATTAAACGTTAAAGTTATCCATATACAACATTTCAAATTATAAAATTATATATTTTTAATTGGAAACAAACGCAACAAATTGGCCGTCGTGGTGCAGCACATTGATATCTGCATAACACATTCATAACATGTGTTGTCATATATTCAGTACGCACAACCGAATAATGATAAAAATGACAATAATTAATATAATGACGATCATTACCGCGACAATAATGACGATGTTACCGTAACTTCGCCTGCCTTTGTTGCCACAACGCGTATTTGGCGCACGCGGTGTCTATCATTTGATTCATGTGGCGTGTTAATGATGTGGCTAACGGTGTTAAGTCTCGCAGCATTTTTTCCTGGAAATGATTAATTTATTGCTAAGAATATTATTTAGTGGAGTTATAATATATAATTAATTTTATATATATATATATATATATATATATATTTCATATTAATAGTGGTAACACACACTGATTGACAATATCGATCGAACACGATGGTCGAGACTCGAAGAAATATAATATTTATAAGACACATACGACTATATATAGTATTTTTAGCAGTATCGGACGGAATTCCTTGTAGCAGATCTTCCTTTTACACTAATGTCATACCAGAAATTAAGCAAATGTGTTATTCGTTATGGAAGGAGCATTTTGATGAAAGATCGTTGGAAAAGGGTATTTGGTACAGAACGATCCAACCACATCCGTTGGAGTCGCCATGGATAAACAATCAAGTTTTAAATAGGAAAAGATCCATTATGGCGCTTTGGCTTCGTTCTGGCCACGTACCAGGAAATAAGTTTTTGTCGTTGATGGGTAAAGCAACAACATCAAAATGTGACTTCTGTGATTCTGACGCAGTGGAGGATGTTTATCACATAATTATGGAATGTGGCCGAAACGATGTGTTCAGGAAAACAATAGGATTTAGAGTTCGGGACATTGGATACTGTAACACGGTTTTGGCTTCACCTCTTTCAGAGGAAGCCAAAACTCTGTATGATTTGGCTATGATTTGCTATACCTAGTTTATTGTAGATAATGCATATTATGATATGATTTGTATATATATATTGTCAAACTTACCAGGGCGACATGTTCGCATTGGCGACAAAGCCCTCAAATTTTGATTTAAAAAAAAAAAAAAAAAAAAAAAAAAAGAAGAGAACCTACAGATAATTCGTGATAATCGATACATTAAAACTTTTCAATTTCCCTTTATTATATAATGTATAAACAGAATAGTGTCATTTTAAATAGTATTTATAGGATGTTTTCATGCTATTAATAACGAAAACGACTGTGATTATGTGCGTCGAGAGATATTAATAATTGTTTAATTGAGAAAAATTGAGAAAACCTAACTTCAGAGCGACCACGACGCACCAACCGCAGTGTACTTACAGGTACAGGCAGTTAACACTCACCTCGAAGGGACGTAACTTAACGTTGCGGAAGCGGAGTAGCGCGTCGTAGAAGGCGCCGGCGCGCGCGTCGGGCTCCGCGCCTGGCTGCGGGAAGCACCGCCACAGCTCGCGCAGCAACTCACCGCACGACAGGTACAGGCGCTGCAGCTCGCGCTGCACGTCGGCCGGGACCAGCTCTGGGCCACACATATACGAGATCACACATACAATACGTTACTATGATCACATGCATATATCTTATTACATATCCGCACATAGTATCACTAATCCACACATATGTTTACACATTCATATGTAATTAAACATATAATCTTGATCCATACACGATCACAAGTCCACAGATAAGTTAAAGACAAATTTTCTGTCTTATCTGAAAAGTGTTGTGTGTGTGTGTGTGTGTGTGTAAAGTTAAAGTTACCTGCTAATTATTTTGCCTATAACGTTGAAAAAAAAAATATTTTAAATTGACAGATTGTAACAATAAATTTTGTATTGACGTGTTAAGTTACCAGACCATGTTTTTCTTAATCACAAAATTTGAGTTAAGAATTTTCGAGCAGAAATGGGATTTTAATTTTCAGCTCTCTTTATGTAGCAGGGACGGCAAATTTATCTCCAAGACATTCCGTTCTTGACCAAATGTATAAGACGATTTTTTCTATGTAACTATTGAGAATATATAAATATATGCAAAAAAAAGTAAAAGCCAGACTACGACTAAACTGGCGCGCATTTAACCACTTTAAGAATAAAAGAAATTAATGCTAATACATATAAAAAATTGAACGTAGCGGGATTTGAACCCGTTCCTCTTTGGAAACCGTCCAAGTGCTGTGACCAATGAAGCCATACGTTTTCTTACCATACGCTTGTTACAATATTTTATTGTTGCTCAAAAATTAATGGTAAGTAAGGAGCCGTACTGACGGTCATTTAAAACTTCTTTTAAAAGGACCCATTTTAAAACTAAGACTTCTTAGCAAGACTACGCAAGTATTCTTATATACAAATCAATAATTGTAAATATATAATAATTCCATTTACAATTTAGTAACAAAATCCTAACCTCTAAAACAAATAAAAATAATAACAAAAACTCACGAGCCATAGAAGCAGCGTGGTGCTGCCTCATAAGAGCTCCACCAGGGGACAATTCTCCTAGCGCACCTACAGCCGCGCCAGCGCCTATGCGGACCGGACGACTGCATTGTTGACCGCCGCTCCATGCCTGAGAGATAGAACGATATATATATTAGTCCATGAGTGAGGGAGACAGATATAGAACTATTGTTGACCACCACGCCATGCCATAGAGAAAGAGAAAGATATATATTAGTAAAGGAGTGAGGTAGTTTCGATGATTCAATTTATTCGGTTATATACTAGCTGAAATTTTGTATATAATAAACTAAATACAGGAGGGTGTACGAAACTAAACTAAACTATACATAACATAACATAACATAATATAGACTCGACAAATGGACTATTCAACTCAAAAATATTTTTAATCTGTATTTTTGTTTTCAACAAAAAAGTAACAGACAATAAAAAAGTAAATATAAAACATAACTTACTTGACATATAGAAACTAATGCTGATAAAGGCGGTGGGTTACTTGTGCTTGTAGTAGTTTGCGTCACTTGAGATGCTGGCCCTAATAAATATCTTTCTACCTGAAAAAATCAATAAAACTCAGTTTTTCTTAACTTATTTTTATTTGCTTAATGTGGCTGTAAACCGACTTGTTGTGGATTCGTTCCCCACTCGAGGAAATGAAATATTTATTTAAAATTAATATTGCCATTCCTTCGCTCTGATGTCGAGGCAAAGGGCGGCGTTGAACTCAACGCTACTCAACCTCCTCACAGAATTCGGCGGAACGTGGGGAACGGAGTGTCTTAACTCTTGTCTTAACACAGGTTCCTTCTGCCTACCCTGCTACGTGCGGGATACATTGTGAAACTGATTCATATTTAAATAAAGCATGTTTAGTTACAAAAGTTTCAGCTTGAAACAGCGTGAAACTAGGTTTCCTATATCTCCCCTGCTATATGCTAGATACAGGGTAAAAAGAAATCTTTACATTTTTTACTTAACAGTCTCTTCAACCTACCGAAAGTACAGAAAACTATGAAACCGTAATGCGCGTAAACGCACGCGCGGCAGACCAAGGAAGATAAGATCAAAGAGTATTGAAGCGACAGAGGTGCCGAAACGGTGCCGATATAGTACAGTCAACGAATGGTGGCTGTCCTGAATTTAGTTAGGTATTTAGGTAAACTGCACAGATTTGATTTTGGGAATTTTCTTATTTTCTATTATTTTCTTCCCGATTGTACAATGCACAGTTTAGAAAACCAATCGTCAGGGGGGACTCGGTAACTGTACTATATATATCAAAAAAATTCCGTCCCCATTTTCTGCTTTTTGTAAAATTTTTTAAAGGTATCTTTTTATCTTTATAATATCAAGAATAATAACATTTGAAATTTAATTACCAACCAGTATTATAGTTCCTTAGGGCTTAGACATTTGCATTTCAGTAAGCAAATTCTTCAGTTTTGTAATTATAGTAATTAGTAGTTGTATATATTTTTACTTTCTTTATTTAAGGAAGAACAACAAAAAGAAGAGATATTACAAAGGAAAGAATCATCAAATTATATAAACGCGATATACCAATGTAATATATGTTTCAAAGGGTTTATAGACAACCGGGCTTGCGCCCACCATGTTACTAAATACGATCCTGTAAGTTATTTCTAACAATAAGTACGAAATGTTAAGTAAATATTAAAAATATCCTAAATGTCAAAGTCAAAAATATAATTTATTTTAGTTAAGATTTTTTAATACAGTACAGTTGAAGAGTTATGGCCTTCTTGAAGTTAATTGCAGATGGCTTCGCAGATTTGGTTTTAAGTTATTTCTTACTTTTGATAAAAAAAGTTTTCAAACTATTCAACTATCCATTGCAATACACGCACAAAATTATATATTTTTCTATATACAACATAATTACATATTATATTATAATACTTACCTTCGACAATTTCAACTCTTGCATATCACTATTCCCGCTGCCACTATCCAAATCCTCATAATAAATCTTTTCTAGTAATCTCTTCTTTTTATCCGGTGCTTGTATCTCTTCTTCTGCTCTTCTCTTTTCTATACCGTTACTCTCTTTCTCTTTAAGACCATTCTCTATTAATTTTGTTTTACTGTTGTTGTTGTTTGTGTTTGAATTTGTGTTGGAATTTTTTTGACTAGCTTTTAGCACCTGCAATTTTAACTTCTATTAATTATTATATATTAATAATGAATATAGAAATTTATTTAATGTCAATTTATATATAGTTTATTATTAATTGAAAGATTTAAATTATATTTTCAGCTTAATACTTTATCCTGCACTCTCTTGCCACCGACATGCGACTGTAAATGTAACGATTGTGAGTTCAGTTCCCAATCGTTGGAATGAATGATTATTTATTAATCTTTTCGTTTCCGCACTTTGGTAAGGAGGCAGAGGGCGGCGTTGAGGTCCTGCACTCAACACCCAATGTCTCAAAAATTCGGCGGAAAGTGGGAAATAGTTTCTAACACTAGATTCCCTTTACAATCCCCTCTTTGCGACATGAAGCGTGAAACCAAAAAAATATAACAACATTTTATCAACACAATTGTGTTGCCTCCAAAATTCTGCTGAGAATGGAGGCTGTGTCTCAATGGAAATGAAGAGTGTCTTAAAACTATATACCGAGGTTCCCTGTCTAACCGTACCGTAACACGAAACAACGCGCGGGATACAGCGTGAAGCTAAAAAAAACAACAACAAAAAACAAAACTGGAATAACAAATATTCACCATAATAGAGTGTTGGTTAAATCGTTTAATCATACTTCTATGTATTGAGGTGCCATCTTTTTCCCTTTCACTATAATCTTCTTCAGGTAAAAGAGGTATTGGTTCTGTAAATTGCGGTATATCGACCTGAAATTAATATTTTATATGTATTTATTTTAAATATATCCATATATATGGTATGGTTGTTGGTTTGATTCTCATTTGAGCAATGTTTTTGTTTTGTTATTATTATATTTTTTTCTCTGTAGCTCTGCCTATAAGGTAGGCAAATATTATAAAAAGGTAAAACTGTAACCTAATTCGTAAATGAAATAAGAGTCTAAATTTTAACAGAAATAGTGTCTAAAAAAATTAAATACTTTTATTTTGTATTTTTAAACAATGTACTAAACATTTTTTTTATAAATAAATAGTGATATTATTTCTCTCATTTTGTAAATAAAAATTTATACGTTTTCCAAAAGTCGCAGTCACAAATCCAAAACGTTTAATTTATTCGTATTAAAAATTATAATAAAATACCGTTATATCCAAAGGTGTGTGTTTCATTGCTGACGCTATCGCCTGATCGTCCATTTTAGCGCATTCCCCAAATAAATCCTTACTAGACGATGATGCTATACGATCTCTGTAAATGAATAAATAAATAAAGCATAAGATTATGTCTAATAAGATACAATTATTAATCTAATATTAATTCAAAAAATTAACTTCAGCCTTTATACACCAGTTATATAAAAAAAAAACAAATAAAAAATTCACAATTTAAAAATCTATAGTGAGGGATAATGCCTCCAGAGATATTTAAATTTAGTTAAGTTAAAGAAAAAAAAAAACTTGAGCTAATTTTTACAACGCGAAAAATATCCAAAAAACAATATAACAAAAAAAAACAATATAAAGTCAAAAAGATATGTAAACATGCCCCCAGAGAGATTTGAACTCTCGACCCCTGGTTTACAAGACCAGTGCTCTAACCCCTGAGCTATGGAGGCTACAATTAATAAGATAAAAATGTGACTCTTATCTAAACTTTTAAAGCTAAATTAATATATTGAATGGTTATTTACTGAGTTTTATAGTTTTTTATAAGCTTCATGCTATTTCCTGCATATTAGGGTTTATGTTTATCCTGCTAGCGAAGTCCTACACTTCATTGCCCAATTTTTGAAACATTGGGTATGATTAGTCCCGAGTGCGACTCGAACCCGCGAAAGTTGTGTTGTACAGTCATGATTGAAACCATAAAGTATATTTTTTTATTTCATTTTAACATTATATCAATTATCTTTTTCCAACCACTTTTTTCAAGAAAATGAAATTATTTTTAAAACAATTATTCCATGAGTAGACATTGAACACATTAGTATCACAAATATTTTTGATTTCGCTAATGTTGACGATAGGAAGTATGTATGTAAATTAATTTTCCATTTACTTAAAGTAGAAAAATCATTTACATACATAATTTCTTATTTAATTACCAATTTACATACATACTATATAGATAACTTTTTTTTTTATATTTTTGGCATAATTAGAAAACAATGCAAGGCTCTAATATAGGGGCGGTAAGTGGGGAACAGTCCAAATGGATATATATGGGGAATACAGAGTAAGCCAAAAAGAAAAATTACTAGTAAAAAAGTTACGTAATAAGTTAGTTAGTTTTTACCGTGTGATCCCGGCCTAGAATAGGATCAGCCTGGTACTGTCGGTGTCGTAAGAGGCGACTAAAGTACGTGTGGTAGAGTCACGTCGCCAGTAATGGCAACACGCATGGGCAGACTCGACCGGATTTATACCACCCCCACCATTTAAAACCGGCGTGAAGTAGTGGCTCTTGCCACTGTGTTTCGCATTAGGTAATGCCTGGGCATCGGCGCCAAACCCCACCTTAAAGGCTGGCACCACACCTGTGTTTCCTCTGGTGTTGCATGGGGTCATGGGCGGCGGTGATCACTTACCATCATCAGGTGACCCGAAAAACGTTGTTTACCGTTTCCTATACCATAAAAAAAAGTTACCTATGAAAATAATGTGATTGAAAAAACTTAGTCCAAAATTCAGCCTCAGTCATTTTATTGGGAACATAGTCTATATGTTTTTTTCTGACTGCCGGATATGTTTTGAATATAGCATCTATTATGTCTTGTGTTAGATTATATTTAAGACCATTGCATCCATCTGTTTGTGGTTGTATATCTGCTAGAAATGCTCCTGATACTCCTATGAATAAACAAATAGTTTTATTTAGTTTTATACTTCTATAATATTCTGCATAAAGAAGTATGAGAGGGAATCTAAAGTCAGTGTCATTGCAGGTTGAGTTGTAGAATTCACAACAAATTGATGAAAATAATACAAGCCCATTAATAAGTAAATAAATAATTATATACTTTAAAAAAATATATGCATAGGCTATAATATACAACATTAATAAGTTGTGGCACAAAATGTGGCTGTAAAATCAACTGTTTGTGAGTTTGATCCCACTCGAGGGAATTAAGTATTTATTTAAATTTATATTTTCATTTCTGCGCTCAGGTAACAAGGCAAAGTGCAGGCCACTTAACATGCATTGCCTACAGAATTCA
>JBAIZZ010000131.1:55536-115483 GCA_037355905.1 Heliconius aoede
TAAGCACTTTGTGTTATCTTTTTCAAGTCGTCTTGAGCTCCTGTTGTGATTCTACCAAAGAAGATTTCCTCACTCACTCTACCACCTAAAGTCATGCACATTCTATCAAAAAGCTGTTCTTTACTATACAAATACTGTTCTTTTGGTAAGTACTGAGCATATCCCAGGCCTTTGCCTCTTGGTATTATAGACACTTTGAGCAAAGGATCGGCGTGCTGTAGGAACCAACCAGCTACAGCATGTCCGGCTTCATGGTAAGCAACAATTTTCCTTTCATCAGGTTGAAGGACATTGGACTTCTTTTCCATACCAGCCACAACCCTTTCTATGGCCTGTTCAAAGTTTTTCATAGTAATATTGTTGGCTAGCTCTCTAGCAGCTATCAGAGCAGCTTCATTACATACATTTGCTATGTCTGCACCAGTAAAGCCTGAAAATTGTTAATATTTTATATAGTAAATAATAAATAAAGTAATTAATGAGGTCATAATGGCTGAGTCTGGGTCATCGGGCTATAAACATGAGATGTGGGTTTGGTTTCTATTAAATATAATTAATTATTTAAATTTTATCCAAAACAGAAAATTAAGCAGAACTATATGCAAGGCAAAAATACATCCCTTAAATTTTTTTAAATATTTTTATAATAGTCTATTAATATAAATTTTGTAGTTAGTGTATATATTGTACTATTAAATAATAATTACATATTTTTTTCTCTTTGTATAAATAAACAATGATTTCTCATATTATAATGAATTAAATTTTGTAACTTTCAATTTAAATATTACATTATTTTATCACTTCTTTCATTTTTACTATTATTTACTACTATAGTGACATGATATTATTAAAACCAAAACACTTTTTGTCTCATAAATTAAAATTGATATTATGTTTCATTTCTATGACACTTTCCACCGAATTCTGGAGCATTGGCAGAACTTAACCGCTCTTTACCTCGACACCAGAGTGGTCAAACAAAAATATAAAATATTTCATTTCCTCATGTGGTAATTTAACCTACAGGTTAGTGAAAGCTATATTTAAATTGCTGAAGGCATTTCTGAGACAAAAAATTCATAAAGCATTGTTTTGATTACATAGTTAAATGCTGCCAATAGCTTTGTTCCTCATACATCTTCCATATATAGACACCAAACTATCACAATTTTGTCACAAATATACAACTATAGATATTTTCATTTGCCCACTCTCCTCTCCTGGACCAAAATGCAGTGTTCATTCAATGACTACTCAACATGCATTGTCTAAAAATTGGACAGAAAGTAGGAAATTGGTGGAAAGTAGGCTTGGTGACATTTGAATTAATTAAACAACTAATATAACAAACCTGGAGTTAATGCTGCCATCTTGCGTGCCAAGTTCTCCTTATTCAATGTAGTCTTTAAAGGAGACAAATGAACTTTGAAAATTGAAGCTCTCCCCTTTATATCAGGGGCTGGTACAAATATTTGCCTATCAAATCTACCAGGCCTTAATAAGGCTTTGTCTAAAATGTCCACTCTGTTAGTAGCAGCTAATACTACAACATTGGTTGTTGTATTAAAACCATCCATTTCTACTAGAAGCTGATTAAGAGTATTTTCTTGTTCTGAATGACCTCCAAAACTTCTACCTCCTCTCTTTCTACCAACAGCATCTATTTCATCAATGAATAATATGCAGGGAGCATGTTTCCGAGCCATAGAGAACATATCCCTGACTCTCGAGGGACCAACACCAACAAACATTTCTAAAAACTCTGAACCAGATACTGTAATGAAGGGAACATTAGCCTCTCCAGCTGTCGCTTTGGCTAAAAGAGTTTTACCAGTCCCAGGGGGTCCTGTTAACAAAGCCCCTTTAGGAATTTTAGCTCCTAAGTCAATATACTGCTGAGGATTCTTCAAAAAGTTTACAAATTCCATAATTTCAATTTTAGCTTCCTCACAACCAGCAACATCTTGGAACTTCACACCGATATCTGTTGGATTAATTAATTTTGCAGTAGATTCCATTACTCCGCCAAAGAGACCACCACCCTTACGACCTCCTCTACCCATCATGTCAGCTGATCTTCTCATCATATAAATTAAAAATCCAATAATTAACAAAGTGGGTAACATTCCTGTTAAACTTGCAGCTTCTACCTCTGTCTTATAGATGACAGGAACAAAATTAGGTGGCTCAACATTAATTTCAATTTGTGCATTTTCTAAATTCCTTTCAAAGGAATCTACACTGCCAATGGCAAACCATATTATCTTTCCCTCCAAAGCAGAGCCCTGCAGTCTTACTCTGACCCATTTCTTATTTATTACTTCAAGTTTTTCAACAAGACCTTTATTAAGATACAAGTTGACAAAATCTCGCCAACTTATTTCCTTATATCTTAATTCAAAGTAAGCTATGGAAGCAAATAAAGTAACCACTCCAAAAGCTCCAAACATCATCCATTTTTCTTTATCTGGGCCCTCGTAGCCACCACGACCAGGGCCTCTGCTACCGCCGGTGCCACCTGAGAACATGTTCATATTCCATTTATCTTGCGACGAACTCGGCTTTGGTGGAGGCGGCGAGCTCTTTAAGGGAGCTGGTGATTCATTTGATTCAGGTTTCTTCGTCTGTTTCGGACTACCACCGGGTTGAAAATATTTTTCGAACCCTTTAGGTGGTTTCTTACAAAATTCATACCACTGATTCAGTACAGAATCTAGAGCAGGAACTCCAATAGTTTGCAGTTTATGGTTGCCATTGAAATGCAGTTTAGCTAACTGAGACTGTGTTAATCTAAGTCCTTTCCACATGCTGTTATGGAGTTTACTGTATTTACAACTAATATTATGATAAATGTCCTTCAATCACGGTGATATTATGTCACAAAAAATTACGGGAACTACATAGGTCCTCTTAAAAACATGGTTAAAAATATCTGTCAAAATTTGTTAATCATAGATTGGTGTTGCACAAGAAAACTTATTATCTCATCATTTGAAATATGTATTTAAGTAATTATATTTTATTAACCTAGTTTAAACATACTTATTTAATATATTTATTGATTAACAAATCTTTTAACATTTTTTTTGTTAATAAAATAATTATTTAGCTTAGTCTTTAAAAAGGTTTAAAAACCGGCAAAGTTTAAATACACCATCATACTATACGGTAGACTTAAATTAATTCAGAATTATACACGGTACATATTATAATATATATTTAATTATCTCTATTATTTAAAATTGTGGTTTTGATAATACTATTATCGTACCAGTTATTCCCTGCTAATAATGTTTTAATTCCTCGAATTTCTGATTGTTTTCTATTATATAAATGAATTTTATTCTCGCAGAAGTGAAGATATAGAAGACTAGTAGTATGTCAAGACAAGTTCAAGCCATGGAGCCGTGAAGTGTGAGGAAGCACGAAGATATAATTTCTGAGAATTAATTTAGTATTAATTATAGTTAACACAAACAAAATGCCAGTTATTAAATCTTTATTTATTTGAATCTATTCCACTTAAAATCTTATTATAGCAAGCTCTTGTGTACGTTAAAAAGAGGAGTGTCTGATACTAATAAAATTATAATCTTGTTACCGTACCATACCGTTTCTATTTTGAGAAAAGATTCTGTGGTGTATAATTTATAACTTTTTTTAACTAATCTGTGGTACGACATAGTGGACATCTGTCCAAGTAAATAAAAGATTTTTTTTTAGATTGTACCGTTGGTATGTCGTACAATTTAATAAAAATGATATAGAAATTCATGTGTTCAAAACATAATACAGTTGACTCGACGTTGAAACATAATTGATAGGTTGACTTGTACAAAAATCTGTGTATAATAATGGATCAAGAAAAGCCTGGATGTAGTGTAAACCATGGAAAAAGAACTCGACCTCTGTTACTGCAACCAAGTCCGAAGATTGCACGAGTGTCCGCATACGCTAGTTCAACATCGAGTTCTGTGCTCAAAAATTCTAAAAAATTGAATTTAAACAGTAGAAAACATAAAATATCTTATAATAAAAGTGATGTACCAGCTCCAGGTACTCCAGTGCCTGATAAACATGTTCGTAAAGCTGGTCCTTATTTACTAGGGCCTAAGTTAGGGCCTAGTCCTGTTAAGAGTATAGTGCAGTGTCTAGCTCGTAAGGAAAAGACTGATGACTATTACCAAATAAAAATTTTAACTCTTCGAAATGAAGGTCAGGCTGAAACCCAAGATGATAGGCAAGGGAAAATGCTATTGCATACAGAGTATTCATTATTATCTTTATTGAAAGACCAAGAGGGAGTTATTCATCATCATGGTTTATTTAAGGTACAATTTTTTCATAATTGTTCTATTAATTAAATCATACATGCAGATAAAATATGCTTATTTTTAAAATTTATTATATAAAATTTATAATAAATTTTATTTATTAGTTTTTTATTTAATAAAAGACCTCAATACATGAGGCCTTTGTGGTGAAGGTGGTTTGACTGTAAACATTATGGCAGTTGGTTCAAAACCCACTCAGGGAAATGTTTATATTAAAATTATAATTTTCCCACTCATGTCAAAAATGCACAGGTTGAATTTTGCCACTCAAATGAATGTTTTAAAAACTAAAAATATATGTTGCATAAAGAAGTATATAATTACAATAACAATTAAAGTATATCAATATGAAACCTTATAATTCTTTTTTTATATGTTTCAGGATCATGCATTAGAAGAAATACCAAATCCGAATGGCCCTGGCTTCATTTACACAGGCCGAGTTAGGCAAAGACTATTTTTAGTGTTAGACTCTGTGACTGCCCATCAATTTAGTGAAAAAGGCAGTGAACTTATTAACTTACAACAATATGTTACAAAAGTTAAAAAAGTACCAGAGAAAGAAGCCATTTTAATATTTTACGACATCGTTAGGGTTGTAGCTAATTTGCATAAGGTTATTATTAGATCATATTTAATGAATTAGGTTATTTCTTCATCATGTTGAGAACTAAAAAAATAATTTACCAATTAAAAATTGAAGATTAATAGTTTATAGCTGTTGAATGTGGTGGTTTAATCCATCCTATAGTGTGGTGTTGATTTCCACTCCTCCACTCCAATGTCTTGCATTCTGACTAATAATACCATCTTCTCTGCTTACCCCGTTATGTGAGAAAAAGAATGAATAATTTTCTTTGGAGAGCAGAAACTAGAGTGATATTCCAATAGATTCTTTCTGTCTGCATTACATAATTAGATTGACATATTAAGAACATTTTTTTCTTAGTTTAAAAGCTATAATTTTCATTATTTATTGATACAAGCCATGTCCAATAACTTCTGTTCCATTAAATTATATGAAAATTTTATTTTTAGAGAAATATAGTGCACAGAGACTTAAAACTGGGCAATATTGTACTAAATCAGAGAACTGGGAGAGTTGTCCTAACAAATTTTTGTCTAGGCACACATTTAGGCAGTGATAGAGACTTATTAAAAGATCAGAGAGGTAAGAGAGTATTAAGAAATCTTGTATTTTTATATAAGCTAATTTAATTAATTCAGATAAATAAGAAGAGTAAAAACTAATCTATTTACACTTTTTCTTTTAAACCACAATGCCTTTTGGAAAGCGCAGGCGGCTTCGTGGCGCAATGGCACAAGGGTGACAAGGGAGTTGCGCGTAAACTCAACGGTTGTGGGTTCGTCTCCCACTCGAGGAAGTGAAGTAATTCTTTGTTTATATTTCCATTTTTCTTCGCTCTGGTGTCGAGGCAAAGCGCGGCGTTGAGTTCTGCCACTCAACACGAAATGCCTCCATTTCGTGCCTGCATTTTATTTCAATGATTTTTTCCTTTCTTACAAACAAGAAAATATGTAGCATTAAGTTTTGTTATCTGACATATGTATAAGTCTTATCACTAGAAACTTTGTCTAGCATATTGTAGCAGTTGCAAGATTTGGTAATAATATAAAATTATTTCTTTACGACACTGTTCCCTACTTTCCGCCGTCTTCTGTTGGCGATGCATGTTGAGTGATGGTACTCAATGCCAAATGAAAATATTGAATATTTCATGTCTTCGATTTGGAAGCAAACCCACAACCTATTCCATTTACAGTGACACGCTTGTGCCCTTGCGCCATGACTGGCTTCAGACTATCTGCCTGTTGATTAAAATGATCCTAATAATATAAAACATTCCAGGTTCACCAGCTTATATATCTCCAGATGTGTTATTATGCAAGCCCTATCTAGGGAAACCCTCAGACATGTGGGCACTTGGCGTGGTACTATACACTATGCTGTATGGTCAGTTCCCCTTCTGTGATACAAGCTTGGCACAGCTGTTCAGTAGAATACAGGCGGCCAGTTATAATATACCGCCGTGAGTTCCTTTGTTTTGTTTTTGTGTTTCTTTGGGGAGGTAATTGATGTGTGGTCCTATATGGCCAGTATTTTTTTAAATCTTTAAGCTTATAGTAGGGTAGGGTAGGGTTGAGGGGTAGAACTTGGGAACCTTAATGTTGAGATAGTTTGTTCCTATTAAGACGCTTCTTTTAACCACTTTCAGCTGAATTCTTATGTTATTGTATGTTGAGTGGCGGAACTCTACGACGCGTTGTCGCCTCGTTTCTAGAATGGAAAAATTGTAATATTAAATATTTCATTTCTTCTAGTGGGAATCGAACCCAAAACCTGTCTCGTTTACAGTCGCACACTTGTACTAGTTCCGTCACGTCTATGTATGGGCGGGCTACAGCAAAAATATAAAAAAATGTTTATATAGTTTTTAGCATTTAGCATAGTTTTTTTTCAAATTTGTATTAATTTTTTTGTTATAAAAAAATGTTTAATATATTTTTCAGGGATGGCAATTCAGTTCAAGTGACAGACAACACAGTGTTTCTAATACAGAGGTTGTTAGTGAAAGACCCTAAACACAGACTTTTGGCTGATCAGGTATAATTCATGTATATTTTTACAATTTATAGTAATTAAAAGCTAAATTACGCAATAAAAATAAAACTATTATGATATATTTCATTTTGAAACCATTGCGTGCGGTCACATAGATAGAATCTAGTGTTAAGATATTCTATTCCATACAAAAAGTGAAAAAATGAAAATGAGATTTCATTCCAATGAAAATGGTTAATTTTAGTTTGCTCTAGTAATAAGAGGAAACACGGCGTTTGGTTCCACCACAACATCACACAATAACTCAGAATGTAAAATGGGGAACAGAGTTTCCTAACACTATGTTCTCTGCCTTTAAAAGAAAGATTATTGAAAGAAGAAAATACAATTTGAATAGAAAAAAAAAACCAAAACAATTTGTAGGACAAAAAAAGTATTTATTCTACCTTTTTTTGTTTTAGACTGCATGTTAATTATCACATTTACTTTTAAAAACCACATTCATAAATTTTTTACAGGTTCTAGACCAACTATCAAGTATAATAGCGAATTACGTAGTGATACCTAATCCACCTGAGGACCTTCAAGTGGTACCAGATGTCGCTTTAGAGGAAGAGAAAGAGAAACAAAAGGAGAAAGAGAAACAAGGCTCGTGTGAAATTGATAGAAAACCATTTTTGAGTGTACCAGATAGTGGGGAAAGGACAGGTGGATCAAATGTAAGTTTTTTTTAAATTTTTTGGTGTGCGATAAAGTGCGATAAGTATTTCATTTAAGGGCTGAAAACAAAGAATGAGATTGTCTTGACGCCTAGGTTCCTTTTATCATGCTTATGTTCAAGACAAATCGTTAAAAATAGACAATAGACTTATTACCATTAGGTAAAGACAGCATTCTGAATCACTACTTTTTTACTTGATGAAGGAATCTTAAAATATATTAAATACTACTTATCCGCTCGCGGCTTCGCCTATTTGTACTAAAAAAAATATTTTTTTCTTATCTGAAGAATTGCTTTCGTGATCCAATAATAGCATTATTATTATAAAGACAATATCCATACATTGCAAAATATAAGTTTAGCTTATTTACTAAATTACTTTTTTTTAAATAATATTGTCGAAGCTTTTTTACTTATGAACCGATTTAAATAAAACTAATACTAAATGTTAAAACAAGATTTTGATCCACTTTTTTCATACACTTTTGACACACAATTTGTCAAGCAAATTGCTTGAAACAGTCTGATTTTCAATCATCAATTTTATTTTATTAAATAATTTATAATAGTTCTCTTTATATTTTACAGGATGAAGTGGGCGTGTTCTGCGTTCCTCTACCAGATTTCTTGGCACTGAATTTCCCGTCACCCACCCGAATGTCCCAAAACGGTATCCTCGTACATCCAACAATAGAAAATAATCAAAGTCAAAGACAAATAACCGTACACAGAATAGGTAGAGACGCGCGCCCGTTACTACCTTGTGAGATATCAAGATATCAACACATGTTTACAAATAGACAAGAAAATAGAAACGAAAGTACTAATTCTAGACTCAGAAATCTAGCTCAAAGAATACCTAGGCTTAACCCTGTCAATCCAGACTTTAGGGTTATCCCATGGTCTGAAAGACCAAGGGTGGATAGGTTAGACCAAGATTATGTATTGCGGTTGCCAGTTTTAGATATTTCTAGAATAAATGTGAATAATAATCGTATAATGAATCCTGCTCCGGTGCATACCGTTAACCCTGAAGCAGTCGTTAATAATCCAAGACCTAATGATACGGACCTAGAATATAATTGATTCTTTAAATTAAATATATATATTTTAAATAAAATGTTATTCAACACAAAGAAAAAGAAAGAAACTATATGTTTTTTGTTTTAGTTAAGTAAAGGGTATTTTTTTTTAATTTGGTAATTTTGATAGTCTTTATTTTTTTTTTGAAAATACAAATTCTAGGCACAGAGACCTAGCTCAAAAAATACCTAAGCTTAACCTTGGTAATTCAGACTAGAGTTATCCGGTCTGAAGGAGCGAGGGTGGATAGATTAGACCAAGATGTACTGTTTGCTAGTTCTGGATATTTCTAGAATAAATGTGAATGACAACCGTATAACGGTTGGTTCCGGCCAACTCAACTCATGACCTAAAGATAAAATAATGATAAATTATGAAAGACTAAATAATAGAATTAAATATATAATTGAATAATTAATTTGAATTTATTGAATTTGTGATTTTTTTAAATTTAGTAATATGCCAACTGCTTTTTTAAATGTTTTATATATATTTTTTTGACTTGGCAAAGTGAGAGTTGATTTTGATTATTTTTTAAATTTCGTAATTGGTGATAGTAATTATGTTAATTGGTTTCTTTTTTAAAATACTGCAAATTCTGCATCATTAATAGATGTTCTGTATTTTTAATTAAAGTCTTTTATCAACATTAATAGAAAATAAAAAACTTGTTATTCATAATTAAAAACAATACTGAACTTCAAATGTCTTGAATAAACATATTGTTAAAACTACAGAAATACGTAAGAAACTTGCATTCCTAGTTCTTTTTTATTAAAAAGTAAATAAACTAATAAATGTAATATAATAAATTTAGTCAAACATTGCGTCTTGTGTGGCGGGGCTCAACGCTGCGCTTTGTCTCAACACCAAAGCGAGGAAATGAAAATATTAAATATTCCAATCTGATCTGAGATCAAAATTATGATTTTTAAAATAATGTATAATGATTATTTTGTGTTTCTAAACAAATATAATTGGTTTTTTTGATTTTTTAAAAAATATTTTAAATGTAAATACTATTAATAAAATATTTTAAATATAAATTTATCTTGTCTTAAAAATATGAAATTAGATTTTAATTTTTTTCCACAAACTGTCCACCAACGTACTTACATATTACTTTCGTTATGTTTTTTTTTTATACAAAAAAATATAGTAAAATCAATGTAAATATTTTAACATGTTACAACTAAGAAGTAAGTAATGCTTTTAATAAATTAATTATGTTATTGATACATTACTTGAAATCTGACTGTAAGCCAATTGACACCCGCTATCACTCGTTGTCGACTAAACACATATACGAAATCGATACTAAAAACACAATTATCGATTTCTTTTTAACTTTTTGTATTGGAAAGTCGATTAATTTTTACACTTAAAAAATCGATGCCAGTGTCATACACACGATGATCTAAAAACTATTTAAAATATGAACATTTTCAATAAATAAAGAATATTGTATATTTAAAGGCTAAGTAATTACATATAATAAAAATCATGTTTATATTTTTGTATTGTTAATAATGGTAATTCAAATATTTACCTCTTAGACGTTAGACTTATTTTTTAATCTATTATTATGATTATTACTATTATTTTTGTTATTAAAATTATGGTGAAATGAAATCTACGCACATATGTTTTTTTTTAAAATATATCCTATTATAAAAAACTCATTTTATACTATAATGAATGTTACGTTAGGTATTTCAAAATATCTGCAAAGCAGACAAGAAAGTTTCCCAGTCTAAATTAATAAATACCATAATGGTTGAGGCGTAGGGGCACAAGCGTGCAACGGAAAATAAACGTGACGGTTGTGGGTTCGATTCCCGAGGAAATGAAATATTTAATATTTTCATTCCTTCGCTGTACTGTCGAGTTGCTGCGTTTAGCCTCGGCATTCAACAAATAATTAATTAAAAAATACCATGCAAAGTGGGGAGCGGAGTGACTTGACATTATGCTTCATCTGCTACATATTATATTAACTAAAATTGAATTTTAAATGAACTAAAGTAACTTCATTTCTCAACACGGATTGTGTGGTAAGTGGAGGACAGAGTATGCGTGAACTTAAAAAGAAATTCATGTATGTACAAATTATCTTGTTTCCACGTATATTTCATTTCACCTAATAAAACTATTGAATACTTAATAACTTTGTCGTCCATGTTAGATTTCTTATTATTTGCATCAATAAGTGGGTGTGATGGTGTTGTTTTTAATGTATAATAAATCGTAGGGCATACACTATGTTATTTAGACGCCACGGTGGCGCACTGGTACATGATATATATAATAAATAATATTGTATTTTAAAGTGATGAAGCCTTATTACTTTAAGTAGTCCTTTTATTAGAGACCGGCGTTGCGACGTTAAGTTATGAAACTTAGCACAAATTGGCGGTGCGTGAGAATCGGAATAAATTAACGTTCCCTCTGTTTATCCTGCTTTATGCGGGGTACAGCGTGAAACTAAAAAACGTCTCTATGTCCCATTATTTCGGTACTGATATATAATTATTAAGTTGTATATTTTAATGTATGTACAATACAAATATTTGATATTGTAAGTAGACAAATTTGTTATCTCTTGCATGCGAATGTATGTAGTCGAATAAATTTATTATAAAAACTTGTTTTTGTTTCAATCATCATGTTATTAGCGATATGGATTAAATCTGTATTTCACGTACACTTGCGGCGTTGAGTTCTTTCTGCCACTCAACACGGACTCTCCGTTCCCATGAAGACACTTGCATTATCCAATTTCTGTAGAATTCTTCAGTCATTGAGTGTTAAATGGCGGAACTCAACGCCGCGCTTTGCCCCGTCACCAGAGCGAGGAAAAGAAAGTATTAAATATTTATTTTATTTTTAATTTATATCTTTTTAAAAACAAATACTTAAAGTTTATCAACTTTTTAACGAAGCCTATTGTAGAATAAGCTTTTGACTCAAAAAGATTCCCCTTGAACAATATGAAAGGCGGAGCTAGCGTTACATTATGGCCGCGGCCGCGGAAACCATTACTTAGCACAATGGTTTTTTATACAATATATTTTACTTTTATTTATATATATATCCGTTTTTGTAATTCTTTAAACAATCTATAATATTATTGACATCCCACGGCGTATTATCTACAACGTTTTTTTGTTTTTTTTTCAACTTTGTTTTACACATTGCCTGTGTTATTTTTTGTATACTATAATAAGACTATATGACAACATTTATTGATATTTATGTTTTGTCAATGCATCGTGTTTGTTTCATGTCATGTTTTGTAGAGCCTGAGCTACGTCGTAGGCTTCCTACGTCGTAGCTATCTACAAGTTAGCTTTGATTAGGTATTATATTTCATGAAAGTAGAATTTAAACTATTATTTTACCTACGTGTGGCGCAGGTGCATAAACGTACGACTGTATCGCATCAGTTGCGAGTTCGATTCCCACTCAAGAAAGCGACATACTTAATATTTCCATTTCTCGCACTGGTAACAAGGTAGATTGCGGCGTTAACTTAAATGGCGAACGGAGTGTTTTAACATTAGGGTTTCCAGGTACCCTCTGTTTTTTTTTTTTTTTTTTTTTTATATGGGAGAGGACAAGGCAAACGAGCGTTCGGGTCACCTGATGGTAAGTGATCACCGCCGCCCACGACCCCATGCAACACCAGAGGAGCCGCAGGTGCGTTGCCAGCCTTTAAGGTAGAGATGAAGGGCACCGGGGCCCGGCATTACCTAATGCGAAACGCAGTGGCAAGGTCCACTACTTCACGCCGGTTTTAAATGCCGGGGGTGGTATTAAATCCGGTCGAGTCTGCCCATGCGTGTTGCCATTACTGGCGACGTGACTCTACCACACGTACTTTAGTCGCCTCTTACGACACCGACAGTACCAGGGTGATCCTATTCTAAGCCGGGAGCACACGGCTGTCTAACCTTCTATGTGTGGGATATATAAAATTGCCTCAATTAAATATCATCTAACAAAAATTATAGTTAAGTTAAAATTGCAAAACGAAAACAATAATTCATTATTAAAATAACTCCCATTTAAATTATAAACTTTAAATCACCAGCCAGCTACATTAATATTATCGTCCCGGAAATGAAAAAAAAAAAAGCAAATAAAACGCAATAAATTTCATATGATTTAAATCTAATTTCTGCTGAGTTCACAAAGCGATTCAACATCCAAAGCAATAATAACCGGAAGCAGGTATGTGAGGAGTATGAACGTAGCGTATATAATTTATGAGTTGATGACGTATTATGATATATACGCTCTGGCTTCTGCTTTGCCGTAATCTTTCATACGTAAATCTTAAATATAGGATGTTTTTTTTTATCGCTTTAGGGATTTTTTTTCTTTTCGCTGTATATATACATTGCAGAGTAGGTAGAGGGAACTTGGGAATATAGTGTTAGTATACCTCAAGACACCTCCGTTTTCCACTGTCCACTGACTTTTTCAGACGGCAACAGAATGTCGGAACTCAATTTAATGTCACATTTTGCTTCTTTACTCAGCAAAATAAATATAAATTATTAAATATTTCGTTTCCGAGTGGGATTGAAACAAACAATCGTTACGTTTACAGTCGTACCCTTGTACAATACACAATATGTGCGGGAAATAGCGTGAAGCTAAAAAAAAAATATACAGCGAAATACAGAAGGAAAATAAATTTATATATATTATTTACTAAAAATAACATTTCAATAAATCATCCTGTAGGCAACAAATATCGCTGACAAAGCTGGCAAAGTTGTCGCCTCGGGCTGCGAGCCCCGCCTGATATGGTAATAAGAGATCGAATAACTAGGTTTATGAAGAAAAGGAAAATGTAAATATATCTACGTTGTTAAATTACGTTGTATTTTGTTGCTAATAATAATAATGCGAAAATTGAAATCAAAAGGGAATGGATTTTGTTAAGTATTGATATGTTCTATATTTCTTTACAGCTTTAAGCTGTATCACGCTGATCCCTGCTCTATAGTAGGGTAGGCAGATGGAGTCTATTGTTATGATACTGAAATTATTACTATAGACACCGAATTTTTGGAGTACGAATTTGTTTTTACGGAGAATTTCTTTACACTTTAGCTCTAGCGGGTTGTCAGAGAAAACTGAGTGCCAAACCCTACTGTCTCTACATACCTCTTTCAGGCATAATACGACCTTATTATACAACAACATACTTCTAAAACAAATATTTAATGAAATTATTCATTGTAGCACAATAAATCTTTCCGGACATCTTGAAAAGATAAAACCTATTCGAGCAAAAAGGTACATTTTTAAAAATTCCGCATTTTAAATACCACCTGCGTTTACTTTGTCTGCATTTTGTTGACGGATTACTCGCTCTCCTACTAAATCCCTCGGAAAAAACTGTTATTACAGTTATTAGCTAATGGTTGCAATTACAAAGAATGGGATTATATTTTAATTAGTGTTTTTCTTTTGTACTTGTTGTTGTATTTTTTCCTGAAGGAGAATACAATAATATTGTGTTTCATGTTTAAAAATAAATAATTTGAGATGCTGGTTTCGGTCACAGATGTATAAATTATGAATGACAACATAATTTATACATCTGTAATAAAAAAATATATATTTAATTTCACGCTTAAGTTACTGCACCAAGATTGGCCTCTAATAATAATAATAATAATAATAATACTATTTATGTGACTCTTATTTCTTTGTCAAATCGCAAATTATGCATTATGACAAATTTAACATTGATTTTCGCCACCAAACACTCAATATGGAGAATAAAGAGTCTGCACACTATCTCTCCCTTTACAGAGCTTATCATACACTACATACTGTAGAATAATTTGAATTTATATGCAGCACTGCATCAAGATGATGTCATTGCTAAATTTCTAAAACGATATAGTCGTCCAAGCTTGAACTATGATTTATGACTTGCTGCGTGCTTAGACGAGATAGCCCGAGAGCCTGCAATATAGGTATTCGAGTGATATGTCCTGTAGACGTTATTGAGGACTTTGGCCGTTTGACGCTGTTAAGTAAAACTAGGAATCTGTTTTAATTAGAAACAGCTTCGTGCGGTTTCTTGAATAGAAGTATAGAAAGAGATGTAGTGTCAAAATACTCCATTCTTCATTTTTCACTCAGATTCACTTGTTGCGTATTGAGTGCCATAATCGACGCCGTGCTTACAGAGGGATGAAAGAGGAAATTTAAAGAAATAACTGTCCACACTTATTATTTTCTTATTAACTTCCTCTCATTAACCTGCCACATGCGGGAAACAGCGTGAAAACTCATTAAAAAGAAACACACCAGTATTACATCAAAGTAAACACACCAGTCACACATTTAGAGGCAGCTTAAGCTAATGAAAATGATGAAACCCGAGCCATGATGAAGGGAAAGCAATAAGGAAAACTAAACTATCACCAAATCCATACAAAACGCTCTCTAAACTGTCTTAATCACCTGTAAAGTGTGCGGCAGTTCCTCAACACAGACAGGAACTAACTTTATTTAAGCACATTCGACCCTTCAAATCCCTGTTTAATGACCAGACCTAAGGGCAGTTACGTTGCTGTTACCGAAATAGATATTTATGTAATTTATTTTATTATCATAAAACAATATGTAGAATTCTATTTCTTTCTAAGTTTATGTTATATATTTTAAAATTTATTATCAGAAGAACGATAAGTTAGTGAAAAGTGTCTAACATCTTGATGTACCATAAAAATAATCATACTACATTTTTATAGCTTCACTCTGTTCTCCGCATACAAGAGTTTAGGTGAAGAGATCCTAGCGTTAAGTTATTTCATTTCCCACTTTCCCCCCTATTTTCGGGACATTGCGTATTGGGTGGTGGAACTCAAAGCCGCAGTTTGTCTCATTTCCTCAGCGATGAAAATAAAAATCCCTTGTGTCCCCTAAGTAGGAATTGAGCTCACAACCGTTGTTTTTAGTCTTTTTTTTTTTTTTTTTTTTTTTTTTTTTTTTTTTTTTTTTTTTTTTTATGGGAGAGGACAAGGCAAACGAGCGTTCGGGTCACCTGATGGTAAGTGATCTCCGCCGCCCACGACCCCATGCAACACCAGAGGAGCCACAGGTGCGTTGCCAGCCTTTAAGGTGGAGATGAAGGGCACCGGGGCCCGGCATTACCTAATGCGAAACGCAGTGGCAAGGGCCACTACTTCACGCCGGTTTTAAATGCCGGGGGTGGTATTAAATCCGGTCGAGTCTGCCCATGCGTGTTGCCATTACTGGCGACGTGACTCTTCCACACGTACTTTAGTCGCCTCTTACGACACCGACAGTACCAGGGTGATCCTATTCTAAGCCGGGACCACACGGCTGACTTCACCAGAGCGAAGAAATGAAAACATAATTAAATATTTTCTTTCCTCGAGTGGGAATCGAACCCGCAACCAGTCGATTGTGCAGCACAATTTGTACCACTGCGCCACGACCAGCCTCAAAGTCTACCGCTAGTCTGCCGCTGTCGTCCTCAAATCAGTAAATTATTATGCTCCCTTTCTTTTATTAAGCAATACTGTGAAGCCAAAACAATAACAAGACGATATAGAGAATAAAAAGTAAGAAAGAAAACTATAAATTACATAATATAAACATAATATGTTTTAATTATTTAATTGTTCTATAGTATCAAATACAAATACCATAACTAAAACCCACTATTCGTTGGTTCCGTATAATTTTCACATCCGTCCGTCTGTCCGGGCGTAGGTTGGTATATATATATATACATATACAAGTAATATGACTATATTTACATACGCGCTTTGTTTGACGCGTAATTGCTGTGTTCCTGCCTATTTCAACCCTGATATATTGCAATGGATTTGTCAATGCTTTCAGCACTGAGAATAGGGGATAAGTGTAGTTGATAGACCTCTATTTACTTCTAATCTATATTAATAGTTTCGATTGATATTAATTATAATTTCGAGGCCGTCGTGGCACGTGGGTTCGATTCTCACTTTAGGGAATGAAATATTTAATATATTTTTTCTTCGCTCTTGTGTTTAGATAAATCGAGGCATCGAATGAACACGCAATGCCTCAAGAATTATGTGAACAGTAGGTCGTGTCTTAGCTCTAGGATCCCGGATTTTTTCTGTCTACCCTGCTATGTACGGGATACAGCAGACACTTTTACAGAAAAAAAAAACAATATTTTAAATCTAAGTCTCTATTAAATAAACCTTAATTATCCAAACAACGTCAGGATGGCGCCATCTCAACTCTAACTTAATAAATACCAAAAATAATTTACAAAACATAAGAAAATACTATATAAAGCTAAAAATATAATTAATCAGGGATCGTTGTTTCTCTAGTTCATTAATTTAGAATCTCAACAATACATCGTTAACTCGTTTCTGGGTGCCATTAATCATTGTTTAGATAAATAAACTGTAGCTGCAGATCGCGATATTGCATTAGGATAGCTTCCAAAATACACTTAGCCGAGATCCTTTGTTTGTTAACATTTTTATATAATTTATATATTTTGCAGGTATCTATATAAATTTAAAATTAATTTGACTGTTGTTTAAGACAATAGCTATGTATCAGATTGCTCCATTTAAGGGTATTACTTCATTTGCACTTACCCAATATAGAAATTTGGGTGAATAGGGAAGATCAGGTCTTCATTTCCATGACTCCATCATCGGGATACAGCGTATGTAGATTTTTTGATCCATATTTTCAATTATTTTTTTTTCTTCAAGTTCAAAAAAAGTAAATATTAAATATTTTATTTCCTTGAGTGATAATTTTCTGCTTCACGAATAGCCTCTATATTATTAATATTTCTTCTTCTGTTCATCGCTAGGCCTAACATATTTCGCCTGGAGACATGAGACAGAGACAGAGAGATAAAGATCTTAATTAAACTCTTTTTTTAATTCTCGTCTTTATTAAAGACCTTATTCTATTCATGTATGGAAACATCGGTATTTTAAATATAAGCAGTACTTATACATATATTTTGACTTCAGAAATTTATACTTTTAATAAAAAATATTTTTAAAGCAACAAAGTAGGAAAGTATTAAAATTTTCATGTAAATATTTTTATTCTGCATCGCATTACCATATAAAATCGGCGAAATAAAAGAGCTCCACAGCGAATGTAAACTTTTGTCCATTAATAAATATATGGACGGTACTATTTATTTTTGGTATATAGGTATGTCTGTACTTGTATAAAGTGGCCAAGTGAAGTCTTTAAAAAAAAACATAGAATATAACTTAAATTCCATTGTTTATTTTTAGTTTCTTTCTTTGCCTGTTGAGCGGTAGAACTCAACGTTACGCTTTGTCTCAACACCAGAGCGAAGAAAATATTACATATTGCATTACCTTGAGTGGGAATCGAACCCGCAACTTCACGCATGGAATATTAAATTCGAGAACTTAGTGACATATTGTAGTAGCGTCTCATATTTTAATACTAGCGCAGGTTGCACATTAGCATATGAAATTAACTCGTCACGGCCGCAGCTGGCGCCGGATGACCACTCGCCTGATTGAAATTGCATGTACATATCATAATTTGTTTGTATTATAATTTTTTTCCAGCTTCACGCTGTATCCCGCGCACAGCAGGGTAGGCAGAGGGAACCTCGGTGTTAAGACACTCCGTTGTCCGTCCGTAAGACACTTTCTGCCGAATTCTGGAAGCATTGCGTGTTAAATGGCAGAACTCAACGCCGCGCTATGACTCGATACCAGAGCAAAGAAAAATGGAAATATAAACATAAAGAAATATTTCACTTCTTCGAATGGGAATCGAACCCACAACCGTTGCGTTTACGGGCGGCATCCTTGATCAATAAATATTTCATTTCTTTTACATACTAGAGTCCCTGCTTCACGACTAGATTCCAACAGTATACAAGCACCTTAAAATATAATTTTAAGCTCGACCACTTAAGACATACTAATAAACAAACCAGCCAGCTCCACTCCAAGTCCGCACCAGTTATTTGATCATCAAAACAATAATGTAGGCTGAAATATTTCGTATCCACCGCACCGTTTTATGGTGAAGAGTCTTCCATTGTCCAAGTCCCAAATCTAAATCACCCCTGCGAGGCTATAGCCGTAGGAATAAACCAGTAGAGTGTTGCCGTTTCGTGCAAAATTAACAACTAGTGTGCGTACAGTCCGCTCGGTTGTCCTTCTGATGTACAGTTAGTGTGTACCGGCGATATCGAGACGTGTGGTCAAATTTATAAGTGTTTTCCAAGTTTAGTTTTTAATATCACTTTTTAAATGTCATCGCAATTGGGGAGGAAAAGGTTTAAATATTTGTACGCCGAGATTCGTGAGATAAGGCGAGTCGAGCGATGAGAATTCTATACAACCAAGTATATATATGTATCGGACATTTGTAAGTATTTGTAAAAATTGTTTGATTAGAACAAACGAAGATATATGAGTATATTAATCAATACACTTGCACTGTTTAAATCTATTTCTCTGGTTTTTAATAATAACAATAATTCATTTCTTAGTATATGATGTTAATAAGAAATTAAAGAAAACAGTCAATTCTTTAGTTTCACATAGTGTTCTGTAAATTCCACAGGCCGGAAGAATTCTAAGACATTTCGTGCCCGTTTCTACGCCCAACTTTTCAAGACATTGAGTTCAAAATCGCTTCAAAAATCGCTTGCAGACTAACAATTGTACCACAGCAACAATAAAGAGCTCGCGCCCAATGGTCCATTGTACCGCGACAGCGAGAGGTTATTGCACGTGACCAGGAAATATTCATTTTTTAAAATTCCACCCCAGTTTTCCCCAAACAATATATAGGTAGACTAATTGTTTAGGATTTATGGAGGTTCCCCGAATTAAACTGAATCCGTTTAGAATAACCATTTTTTCGACTTTTTCAACTAAAATCGGTTATACGTGGTTCATGTAGTGGAAATTTTTTACGTAAAAAAGTCGTTAATGGTCAGTTTTCATAACGTTTTGATATTTACAGCTTATTAAACAGTGAAAATTTCAATTAATACACCTTCACGCAATTTAGTGATAAGAAATTCAGTTCTCCATTTTCCGCCAAATTCTGGAGGCTTTGCCTGGACACTAGAGCGAATAAATGCTAGTATTATATTTCATTTTGTCGAGTGCGAATCGAACCCACAACCTTTCGCGTTGACAATACACACTTTGTGCCTCTGCGCCACGACTGACCTCAAAATCAGTAAGATTTTCTAAATTTATTATAAAATGTATTTTCTCTAATATTTGGTGGTGGTAATATGGTAAAGGACCATAAAGTCTACGTTATATTCCTACTAACAATGTAGTGCTGTCAAGGATATAAATATTGATCTACTAAAGTAACCAATACAGTCCAAGTGCAATATTTAGCTTATCACACAAAAATACTCTATAGTATACTTTCTACTTATTTCATACTTGTCAATACATTTTCATTGTATAGAAATATATCACATCTCTAAGTAGAAGCGAATAGGATACGTAAATATCGCGACGTTTGAATACGATGCAATTGTAAGCGATACTCTCACAAATTGGATGGAGGTTTTGTGTATTTATGTACTTACATTCTACATTTTGATATTAAATAATAATAATATTAATAAATATTTCATTATAGAACTCTATATATATTATTACAGGGCCCAGACGTGGCGCAGGAGCACAAGTAGCAGTAAACGCGACTGGTTGTGGATTCAATCCTTATCCAGGATTATTAAATATTTATTTAATAATCCTGGATAGGGATTTTTATTACTTCCCCAGAGGGTCGAAGGCAAACCACAGGGTTGAGTTCCACCACTCAACACGCAATGCCTCCAGAATTCTTAACACAAATTTACCTCTGCTTACCCTGCTGTATGCGGAATACAGCGTGAAGCTTACTTCTTAATATTTTTATTTCTTCTCTCTGGTGTCGAGCCAAAACGCAGCGTTGAGTTCTGCCACTCAATACACAATGCTTTTAGAATTTGGGCAAATAGTGGAGAATGGAGTATCTTAACACGAGGTTCCCTCTTCCTACCCTGGTGTTGGGATAACATTGAGTTGTCCCGACACCAGGCGCGGCGTTGAATTCCGCCACTCAACAGACAATATCTCTAGATTTCGGCGGAAAGTGGGGAACGGATGTGTCTTAACTAGGTAACCTGGTCACCGCTGCCTGGTGCTTTATCCCGCATCATATATGCGGGATAAAGCGTGTAATCAAAAATAAATATGTAGTAGTATAAATTAAGTTAGTATTACACATAATTAAATATTGGCTTAGACTTGGGACTTAGTTACCCATCGTAACTAATGAAGTGTAGTCGTAAATCAAAGGGGCCGTTTATCAACGTTGCACTGCATTGACAGACGACACTGTATAATAGGTAAACATTCGTACTACGTTATTACTCACCTATACTAATATTATAAAACTTTGATTGATTGAAAGCGCGGAAGAAGAGTTCGGTGAAAAGTGGGTAACAGTAGTGTCCTAGTGGGAACGGAGTATTTTAACACTAAGTTCCCAGGATTCCTCTGCCTACCCTGCGACGTGTCTATCTCATTTTATGGTGTCATCTTTTCTTAAGGTGTCAATCTAGTTCTCTTATTGTTTAATAAAAACGGACAGACAGACGTATTTAAAAACCTATTACAGAACAATAAAAACATTGTTTCATTAATCGTTTTGTATGCAACTGCCAAAACCAGAACAGACCGCCCAGACATTTGTACGAAACACGAATCGTTTGTCGATATATCAGTGTCGATTTTAAGCTCTTTATTAATGTTACTCGGAGCTTTTAAATTATGGAGAACTTAGCTTAGAAATGTCTTTATTTGATTTGACGAATTTTGTTTTAGTAATATAATTAATAAGATTTAATAGAAATTATTTTTTATATTTTTTGAATTTCGTACATCAAAAGGTAAAGATGGAAACCTTATAGGATCACTGTGTTGTCCGTCTGTCCATCTGTCAAGACCATTCTTGAGATCTATCACCATCTTGAAAGTGCGTGGAGATGCTGAAATTAATATGAAATATTCAGGTCTATGATATCTTAGAGCACAGAAGAAATCGAGCTTCTCAGCCAAGGGAATTAGAGCGAGCGTCATGTCAATTTTGCTGCATTTTGTATGAAATTCGTTGCTTAGTCAAAATCAAATACAAAATACAAAAATATGCCAAAAAACTTAACTTAAATTTATCAACTTTTATAACTCGCAATTTCCGTTAATCTGTTTTGGAAGTGTAATTTCACTTTTAGAAAAGAAAAAACACAAAAAAATTTTGGAGACCGTAGGAACCGAAGGAATTTGAACTGTCGTCTCTCGTTAGTTTGTCGTTTATTTCCCCGAGTTGGGATCGAACCCAAAATCACCTTGATATAATAACAATTACTATTATTTTCATTGCATTCATAAAGACAGATAATTTATTACAATAAATTAAATGACTCCAATACAATTTCGTAGCGCAATGTTTCGTACGCTCTTGTCTAAAGGAATTATTGGAAATCTCGATATAAATTTATTATCGTACGTAGATTTAATGTTGACTAATTTCATAATAATGAATATTTGTCGCGACGGCTCGTTCACCGAATAAGCCTTAATTGAAGTCAGTAAATAATTTCCAATGTAAAACACTAATTGAGAAAATATTTGTATATGAAACAGGGAAGTTTTTAGGATACCTTTAAAAACTTAAAAAAATTGAAATTATGGATATGCGGCGTTAAGTTCTGCCACTAACAGTCGCAGTCGCATAAATTTGACAAAAAGTGGGAATGTCGTAATATTGGTTATCCTTTCTCCATCCTGCACTATGAGAAAGATGCTTTTTTATTATAACATAAGAGAAATTTTATTTAATTTTTTTTTTCCTTTTTTTGTTTCATCTTTATATAATAAATTAAATCTTTTTGCGTGTTTTGCGAGCTAATGAAAAGAGTCAATTTAACTTTTGAACTACCGGACTCGAGGGACGTGGGATGATGAATGGCAGAAAATTCATCTGCTTGTCGCCGAGGGGGCAGCAACTTCTATACATAATTTTATAATTGCTAACTTCCTGTGCTTGATCTTTTGTATTAAATTTTTAAGTTAGTTTCTTAAAATATTTATGATATTATATTATAAAATAATATACATTAAATAAGAATTAAAAGCATGTTGAGTGTTACATATACTGACAATAGAAATGCAGTAAATATTTTATAACATTTCAATTATTCTGTGCAATACTTGTTCCTAACCTCTTCCAGTACTAATAAAAAATATATATATGTCAGCAGCACAAAGTCTAGGTCCAAGCTGTCCACACTGAGTCTCAATCCAACTTAGGGGAAAACGTTAATTTAATTTTCTCGTTGCCTGGTAACGAGACAAAGCGCGGCGTTTATTTCCGCTACCCATCATATGATTAGGGAAAAACATTAAGTTAACATTAATAAAGTAAAATAAGTTTTATAATTAATTATTTGACAAGCGATTATCTTTCATTTTCCAATCTCTTCTACATCGGCATAATAATATTTGTAAAAAGAGCTGACTTTTGCCGAATAAATTTGATAAATATGTATGTTATTACATGACACACGAATTAAGGTATATCGCGCAAATTGTGAATAATGTGACATAAAGTCGAACGACGTCTGAATGAAATTATATGAATAATTCAACGGTTACGAATAACCAGCGTTGGGAAGCCCGTCGAGATGAATGTACAGAGTAATGCTTATTTAATGGGGTAAGTATACAGAGATATTTCCTATAAAAAATCTATAGATGAACTTGTGACTTTTGGGTGTCGTCCAAACTTTCTAGACACAAAAGTGTGAGTAGATTGTTTTTTCTTTAAATTCTCTATTTTTCTTGGATTTTTCACGTATCTCTCATGCATCATGGTAAACAAAAGGGGCCTTTCCCCACTTTTTGTCGAATGGAGCTTTTAGGATTTGAGGAAAATGGGGAAAGGAATGTGTTAACACTAGAGGGAACCTCTGTCTGCACTTCTATGTGCAAGATACAGCGTGAGGCTGTTTTCTTACAGTATTTAATAGTAAACCAACTATGTACAGTAACATAAAGCTCCGATAACACATCTCAAAGTGCACTGGTGATATAATTTCAACAAACAAATACAACATAACCTATATTTTGTATGAAACAGTATTGTATGAGAGGTCAATGTAAACTGGCCGCGGTTCTCATTTGTTATACAACACTGAAATCATCAATCTTATTGAGATTACAAGTTGACAGCTTTTAAATCGCTACTGGGATTTGGGATGTGAAATGTGAATTTTGTATGAAAAAGAATTATAATTACAACGCGACTGAGCGATGTTTTCTTATGATATAGTACAGACATTTATATATTATATAATGTGTACGCTTTAAGTATATGGTCTGTATTTAAATTTTAAATTATTAAAACTACAATATTAGGAATGAAGTATCACTAGTATTTTTAACTTTTGTACTGTATTTCGCATATAGGGGAGGGCAGGGAATTTGAGATATCGCATATTCAGTGGCGGAATTGACCGCCGCACACTGCCTAACAGGCCTGGAAAATTAAAATAATTTGCTTTCCCAATTAGAATCAAACCCACAACCATTCCTAGTCTATCAAAAAACTATGATAATTTTACATTACAAATAGAGTGTTATTAGCAAAATATCTCAAGAAAACGTTTATCTCTAGTCATTTTTGAAATATTTGTCAATTTTATAATTATTTCTTACGTATTGACATTAAGCAACGGAAAATGGAGAATGGAGTGGTATGCCTTTGTTCACTTGTTGTATATTTTATTAAAAGAAAATAAAATATACAACACGCACAGAAAACGAACTGGTAATATTTATAACTATAAAACCAAGCTTACTATAACACTAGAACTATTTGTATACACAGATTTTACTTTAGTATAAATATATGTATGCTGAGTCTGAATCATAAGTCCTGAAGTAATTATCCTTAGATCCTCAGTATCCATGGTACGGATATGCGGCAACTACTTCACGAGTGAAGTCGGGTCGTAAATTATGTATTCAAGTTATAAAATCCCGGACGAGATTTCCCTGATCCCGCGTGTTTTAATGGCACTACGGGTGGGAGCTTTACTTTTGACCTAGCATACTGTTGATAAGAATGGCATATTTGGCATTTATATAGTAAGATAAAACGAAACAGAATGTCTTAACACGAGGTTCCCTCTGCCTACACTGCTGTGTGCGGGATGCAGCGTGAAACTGTTTTTTTTAATAGTAAGATAGCCTAGTGTTGAGGCACTCCATTCTTAACTTTCTGGAATTTTATAGACATCGGTTAGTAGGCTACGGAACTAATCGTTGCGCTTTATCTAGAGACATTCTCTGAGGTATAATTAGAATCGTTAAGCAAATCTTGGATAGTATTTTCTTTATTCGATTTTTTCTAAGACATAGAAAGAAAAAGAGTACAGTTCTGTAACATTTCTTTAAAACGCATTTAATGATTTCCATCCCCATAGACCGTGTGTAACAGCGTCAATGGCATATTCACTGTCATGAGTAGTCTTCATGAATTTTTCAGATTTTTACAAAAATCAGATTGGATCTTACGGGACGGTACTGTGAACTTTTATACGACTGTACGAATCACGAATATATTATTATATGAAGAGGTGTTTTAATATTATATCTTGTTGTTGAAAATTACATTTGCATAAAAACATTGAATCTAGTTAAAATAATGATAACAACGTCAAAAACTAATATGTAAATGCTGATTTACTATCAGTTAAAAGTTAAATAATGACTGTGTTTGCGGTAGTTTGATAAAATTTTTGCTTAAGAAATATAAATGAAGATAGACAGGTAACAAGTGGTACAGTAAATAACGATATATCTGTCATATATGTACTATTACATCATCACAAGAGGTTGATTTTTTCTATTCTTAATAAATTGTCAAGAATATTTAAAAGTTAGAAAACAAGAGAGTTGAGATCTAACAAGGCTCAGTGGCATAAACGTGTAAATGTAACTGGTTGTGAGTTCGATTCCCCGTCTAGAAAAGATAATATTTTCTTTGCTATGGTAACGACACAAAGAGAGGCGTTGAGCCGTCCCATTCAACAGGTAATGCCTTTAGAATTTTGTGAACAGTGAGAAACAGAGTGCCTCAGCACTAGGTTACCATTTTCCCTCTGCTTACCCTGCTAGCGGGATACAGGGTGAAAATGAAAAAAAAAATAAATATATTTTGTTATAATATTTTATTTAACATGAGAAAATTGTGCAATAGCTATCAAATAAGTTATATACATATTAACAACAATCAGAGGCAAAGTAGAATTGAGTGGTATCAAGTTACACAAACGAAACTTGAACGGCCTTGCTTCTATGTAATCTATGAAACGTCTTATGTCAGCTATGTGAGGTTCACCTGGAAAAAACGCATTGGATGTATTAGCTTCCGGCTGTATCACCCCACATGGAATCTGGTAACCTAGTGATAAGATATAAATTTAAATAAAAAATATGTTTCTAAAGTACACACAGTACATTTGTTTTCTCAGTTTCTGTATAATATAATATATACGAGTAACTTGACAGACTGCAGAGGTAATATTTCAAGTAATTTTAGAAAATAGCTAACTAATCAATTAAATGACGTACATCCGGCCTAAACGGCGAGAAAAGCGGGCCCATAAATTGAACATTGAACTCACAAGAGTAAAAAATAATAAAAAAAATAAAAATAAAATAAAAATAAAATAAAAATAATTTATTTCAGATTATCATCCATATAGTGTTAAACAACAATACAATCTAAACTATTATATTCACTATCATATTATATTCTACTTTATTTTATTTTATTTTATTTGGCCCGTCATGACTTCCATAAACCACACTCTTAAACTTCCATCAGTAAATACTATTAGTAATAACTGTAAGCCTATTTTGTCTACATCTGTTAGACCAGAGCCTTCACTGCTCGGACTTTAGATAAAATTGTTTTAGTTTAAAAGTGTAAAAACTGCAGCGAAATATTTTTTATATATTGCACTTTTATATAGAGCACGTGAAACTTACCTCTCCCAAGAAGTAATCTATTGTGCAGCAAAAGTTTTATATTATTAGCTTCAACATTAACGATTGTGGCGAGGAAAGCTGGTAAGAACATCAATACTACATTTTGTAATACGTATGAATATATCGATATATGACGAAAGACTTCGTTCTAGAAAATAAAAAATGTAAATTGGGTAAAATTATTATAAATAAATTGGCATAGCAAAGTAATGATTAGGTAGAATAGAGTGGCTTCTAAAATCAGCTTCACGCTGTATCCCGCACACAGCAGGGTAGGCAGAGGAAACTTCGTGTTAAGACATTCCGTCCCCCACTTACTGCCGAATTTTGTAGCCATTTTGTAATGACAGAACTCAATGCCGCGCTTTGCCCCGACACCAGAGCGGAGCAATGGAAATATAAACGTAAATAAATATCACCGCCTCGAGTGGGGATCGAACCCATAACCGTCACATTATAGTCACACCCTTGTGCTCTTGCGCCACGACAGGCTCAGCTTTTAAGATATGGATTATAAATTAGCCCTATACGTTTTTGAGTGGAAAATTTTAAGTTGCGTTTGGCCTTGGCAGAACAGTGATACGAGAATTAATCATTTCCCCGAGTGGAGTTGAACCCACATCCATCATTTGCTGTAACACATTCATACATTATCCCAATGCACCACGAATTTTTATAAGGCGCTAGCGTAGCGCTTAATTCATTAAATTATATAATTATTGAGACTCACCAACGAGGGATTTATTTCGCTGATGGTGTAATAAACAGTGATGAGTAGTTCTGGTATTTTTATCAGCAAAGCTAGAAAGAACTGTTGAGTAAAATGGGGATTAATATGTAATTTTTTAAAAAATATATTTTACTTTGACGATTTCCAATAATTAATTTCAAGTATAAAAACTCAACTTACTAAGTAATCAATCTTATCCTTAGCTTTCTCTGTACAATCGTAAAGAAACTTATAAAGAAATTGGCCAGAGACAATATTGTAATCGTTATTTTCTAGACGACATTTAAGATTTTTTACACGAACATAAACAGAATATAACAAATAGAAATAAACAATAAGTGGTAAACTTAATCCCGAAGCTAAAATAAAGATAAATATATGGTCAATTTCAGAATATTGACACACGACGTCAAAATAAATGCACGATATTATCCAAAGACCCAATTTGAAAAGTATAAAAAACGCTGTATAAAATATTATAACTAAGTCGACAGAACGACTAATATTTAATTGTAATTCAAAATCGAATAGAAGGAGGTTCTCTAAGAACTGACGTACGGTTTTCTCTCTGTCGCAGAGAAGTAAAAATGTAATATTAATGAAATATTGAATGGTATAAACACTGTACCAATACTTGATTACATCGGGAAAATCGTTGAAAATTAAAATCGGTAATACAATTAAATAGAAAATAGTTTGAACGATATTCGTTATTTTCAATATCCTGTTAATCCTCACTGACGCGGATGTAACGAAACCGAAATCTAACGCATATATCACGCGAATAATGACAAAGAACACATATAAAGTTCTTGATATTTTGAAATTGTCATTTTTAAAATTATTTTCAGTTGCTTTTTCACGAACATTAATTTTTGTTTCACAATTTCTCTTGAACATTTCCTCGATTCTTTTACACAACGAGTGTTTTCAATTTAGAGAGAATTACTTAAGTAAAGTTGATGTTTAATATTTATATTATAAAGTAATTGTAATTACTTAACTGTTCCACTAAGGTACTTCTATAAGCTTTTGATGGATGGCCTTTAATCAACTAATAACATAAAATTATTACATATGTATGTTACACTTATAAGTACAAACAAGTAATACAAGACGTATCCTTTACGTATCCTTTTAAATTACAAATGGTAAATATTAAGAAATTTCGCACCTTCATAAAGAAAGTGATCTAACACAATTTTTTCATAATTTTCCATTAATTATGGTGAGATGAGTTAATTTTTCAAACATCTGTGAAATAATTCATATGATAAATGAAATTAAAAAAAAATATCTTTTAAGTGTTTTCGTATCATTTATTCGAATTTAATCAACAAGCTGAAAACATAATGATAACGAAATAAAAATAATAATGAAATAACTGAACATCTCAGATAGACAAGAAAACTATGATCCACAATTAACGAAATAGCCCAATACAAACAAACAAAAGAAGTCAGTGGTCAGAAGTCATCTACTGATTAAGACATTTTTTTTAATCGGCGGAATGGGAGTCTTAACACTCTGCCTGCCCTGCTTTATGCGGGATACAGCGTGATAAGTTGATGAGCATTAAAACATTTAAGATATTGTATTATATTCATTTCCCTGGACTACTAAGAAACATCTTCATTCAGGGAAGAAAGTTGAGAATAAAATTACCTCACGCTAAGTTGTCTTTGTTTTTTTTTTAAATATGCGTGACAAAGTGTTAATACGACGGTAGTGGTGTGGTACGACGAGTAACAATCGAGAAGAGAATAATATCTATTTTTTTTCTTTTTATCAAGACAAAGCTGTGCAATGTCTTGAAAATTGAGTGGATAACTGGGTATTTTAACATTAGGTGCTCTGTTATTGTAAATAAATATACATATGTAATTAAAATAATAATATATGAAGAGTTCCATACCTGCTATTTACATAAAATACGAGTAAATAACCTACATATACTTTGTATTTGTGTTAATAATTGTATTGAAAAAAAGTTTTTTTTTAATTCCGTATATAGAGTTTGACGCAGTGCGACTATTTGGTTTATTGGTTTTTTTTTATCATAATGCTACAGAATATATTAAGTTCTATAGAAAATGGTTTTTTTTAAAGTAACCTACAAATAGTTGGATCATAGGATTCATGCCCATTAGTTTCACATTGCATCCCCCAGATAGCAGCCAACGCCGCGCTTTGCCTCATTGCCAGAGCGAGGAAATGAAAACATTAAATATATCACTCCAACGAGTGGGAATCGAACCCACAACCTGTCTCGTGTATAGTCACACGATAGCCACGACTGGCCTCATGATACCATCATTAATTACTTAGATTAAGGAAATGTTAAATAATGTAGTATCGAGAATAGCACATCTGAATATCGATAAGCATTGCATACATGCGGGACTGGTTATAGGTTCTATCGCTAGAGGAAATGGAATATTTATTTAAGTTTATATTTCCATTTCTTCACTCTGGTGTTGAGGCCATGGCATTGAGTTCCGCCTCTCAACACGCAACGCCTCCAAAATGCGGCAGGAAGTGGGAAACGGAATGTCTTAATACCAGGTTCCCTCTGCTTATCCTGCTGTGCGCGGGATACAGCGTGAAGCGTGATTTAGAACGTAATGGTTTATTATTAATTTGCCTTCGTCTACCCAGCATTAAAGAGAGAGATGTGTGAAGATAAAATATCGTCGCTATAGCAACATACGTATATACATACAGTAATTAAGTATAATAGATATAGATAGATACAGATAGACTGTTTCATAATACATTAACATGATTTCTTTTTAATTTAATACCATTGGAATGTTATAAAATTAAATATAAATATACAGATTATATTCGTGAAGTCGTGTAAGCACACGTGTTTTTCAACGTCCGGAGCAAAAAGGGAGTGTCATAAGTTAGACATTAGTATAAGTACATGTTTGTCTGTCACATCGTAGCTCCCAAACGAATTGGTCGATTTTGATGAGAGTTTTTCAAAATTGTAATTAAAACTATGGCTAAATTAGGAAAGCCACAATCACAATTCAAACTATCTTTTTTCGTGAATGTAATCTTATATGCCCGTCTTTTCTTTGGTCTATACGCAAATTTGAGTGCTAGCAAAATAATTAATAACTTTTTAAAAGTTTACTGTATCAGTGCTACATTTTTGGTGTCTTATTTTTATTCTCAAATACTCATCTATTATTTTGAGAATGAGAATTATCTAGTTTTCCCTTTAACTTTCAACTTGTTATATACCATCCTATCGTCCATACTATCTTTGTTTAGCGATGGTGAAAAAATAATACATTTTTTTAAAAATATCGATTCAATTGAATTTAATAATTTACTGAAGCATAGAAAAAACGAATCAACTATTAGTTTTTTCATATTTTTTGGTATAATACTAAAAACTATCATAAGATATGTAAATTTTCTTATCACTGAAAGTGATACTATGATTTTTTGGCTTACAACTTCGTCTGTACCATGGGTAGTACATTCTTTAACGTTTATAACAAAAATAATGATATTTGAATGCCTCTGGTGTAAATTGACATCACTGAAGATAGACATAAAGGAGCTGTGCTTAGAGTCATCAAGTGATTCAAATGAAGTCGATACAAAAATGAAAGTAAAGAAGTTACAAGAATTTATGCTTGTTTACCGTAAAATATTAAATAATAAAAAATATGCTGGAAACGTTACAAAGTTTTTGGTAAGTAGAAATTTTTTCGTTGAATCCTATTAATGAGAACGGAATCTCAACATAAAGTTCCCAGGTTACCTCTGTCTAGTCTTACGTGCGGGATAAAGCGTGAAGCTATAAAAAAAATTAAAATATCTGCGTGTAATTATAAAGTAAATACATTTTTAAAGTGCACGTAATTATTAATTCGAAATGAAAACATAAAACAATTTCTATCTGTCTGTTCTTCTGTTTGTCCGGGTTAATTTTCGAAAATTGCAAGCTCTATGTGGTACCAGAGATCAATGTCTGAAAGCCAATAAGCTGTTAGACGAGTTCTCTTCTTCTTTGACCATCCACAAGTCGAGTGGGTCAGATGGCATATCTCTTTTAGTGCTCCGTTTATATCCTCTTGAGTTGTCACGGGCTGTTACTGCTAACGCAGCTGTTTCGGTACTCTTATTCAATCGGTGTAGTCCCAGACTTGTAGAAAAGCGCTCTTATCTACCCAATCCTGACGAATTGCAGTGGTTCTGATTCATCTAACTACAGGCCTTTGCTATTACCTACCTGTTCTCGAATGTGATGGAGAGCATTATTAATAGCCAGCTCTTAATTTACTTGGAGGACCACCGATTGATTAATGACAGTCAATATGGCTTCCGTCATCTTGATCTATACTTTACGCCAAAACCGATTGGCCCTTGTCCTTTTCAATAAAAAAAAATAGGATCCTAAACAATGAATTATAGGTTACTTGTTTATTTGACAGTGCGTGTATAGATAGATAGTGTGCGTGGATAGCGTGTTAGTACATTTAGTTTTTATTTTATTTCAATCATATATAATAATAAGTAAAATCAATTTACTTTGCCACGCAGACGACATCGTCTGCTACATAGCAGGCAAAGTTATTTTAAATATCGTCATTTCCCTCAGTGAGAATCGAATATACAAATATGATTCAAAATGTAAGGATTATTTGTCCATTTTCTTTATCTTCGTTTTAATATATTCTTTTATTGAAACTTTTTCTAAAATTTATTTTACAAAATTTAAATGAGTACAGGTTTATTATTAATTTAAATGACATTATTCATTTCCAGATACTTACTAATATGGCGTCGTATTTTGTGAATATCCTTTTTTTGGTGGTTTTTATATTTAAATCAAGCGTTGCAAAAGTAAGTACCACTTTTTAAATGAAACTACTACTCCGGGTACACCTTGGTCCACCGGGTACATTTTTGGAAACGTCGGGCTTCCAAAAATGTATAATCTTAAATATACGCGATTAATCCGGTTAAAATTATTTCATTTAACATATGTAACAATCGTGAAAATCAAAGAACTTATTAAGTACCATCTATTTTTTAGATTTCATTTAAAAATACAAAAAATGTGTTAAGTAATAAAAAGCTCTGTCGGGGCGCAGTGGCTTAGAGTCTATTTATATTCTTGACGTGCCTGAGTAATAAAGTGTTTTAACACTAAGATCTCTCCACCTATCCAGCTATGTGTGGAATGTTAAGTTAAAAAAAAATGTCTTTCAGACTATCAATTCTGGAGAGTATTGTGATGAAAAATAAAGTACAAAGTACATATGGGTGCAAAAGGGGAGGAGAAAAGAATAATTCATTACCTATTTATTTCTTAATTATTTTAAAGTGTTATTCCACACTTAGGGAAGAAACGTAAAAAAATTTGAAGCGAGCGAGATTTGAACCCGTGCCTCTTGGAAACAGTCCAAGCGCTCTGACCTAGCTGCTCCTAGCCATACGTTTTCATCAATCTACATCGAAACTCTTATACGCTTATTACAACTTATTTATGTTGAAAACATCTCTGTACAAATTTTTTCTTAAAATAAATTATCAAAAAAAAGCGTAGAACCATATCAACATAGCTTGATGAGAAGATATGCTTTAGTGCTCAGAGCGCTTGGACGGTCCGCAAGAGGTGTGGGTTCAAATCCCACTACGTTCAATTTTTATAGGTTTTTAAAAAAGTAAATGCAATAGCGAGGGACGGAATCAAACGCCTTACTAGATTTACGAATATCATCTACGTTTTGAGTATCTCTGTGTTTATTCTTTTCTCCTTTGGGACTTTGTAGTTCATAACTAATACTACTTTACTAACTGGAAGTCTTTACGATTATTGTGTACTTTACATGTCTATAATCATAAATATTCTAAATTTGCAGATAAACATGTTTGTCTTCGTTGAATTAATAGTGGATTTGGCTATATCACTAATGCCGGCGTTGTTTGTCGAATTAGGTAACGTCGAAGTTGACATCATTCAATCACTTATTGTGGATCAACTCCGTCATGTTACTAGTAAGAAATACGAAATTCATAATTATTTTATATAAGAGTTGTCGTTCCCGGCTCACTGTCCTCGCCAAGCGCAGCTCGCATCGCTTGTGCACGTCATGGGTTTATTTTTGATTTCACGCTGCACTTAGATTAAATTACTTGACAAAGTAATTTTAAATACAGAGAAGAGAAAAAATAATTATTTCTTTAATATAAGAGAAATAGCTTATTACTAATTTTAAGCTTTTCCAGCATCCTGTCAGATATTGTACTTTTACATCACATCTTTAACATTAATAGTGTTATACTATATATATGAAAGATTTATGAAAAAAATAACTGAGAGTAGTGAGAGAGGCATGGGGAGACCTCAGTCGACCTTCTGTGGAAATATTCATTGCACCGATGACACTGGAGAAAGGTCACTTAAAAAATACAAGGACCTAGCTGGAGAGCTGCAAAGATGGCAAAAATGGCAGCAGACGAAGCGAAAGAAGCGTGCATAGACTGTAGCATTTCTCGTTTCTTCCTCTCTGGCAACCCCGCTAGGTCTTTATTCCTTTAGTGTGAGGCTCATAAAACAATAAAATAAAAAATATATTTTATTTTAGGTAAGATGGAAAGAAATAAAATAATCGACATTCTAAAGTATTTGGAGCTGAACCCTTATAGCTACTCAGTATGGCGAACATTCTATCTAGACGTGTCTTTACCCTTATACCTTGTAGGTGCCTGCACCACATTTACAATTGTAGTTATTCAATTACTTCAAATGCAATAATTAATATGGGAACAATTATGAAATTTCAAAACTATGATATATTTTTCATTTAGAATTTAATCAAACTTATTATATTACAAAGCGTGTGTTTTTCTGCATACTTATGCTTATTATTAAAATATATTTTATTTTATTAAAATATATTGTGTATTATTAAAACATCTTCTGTTTGTCTGATAATTCATATAAAAAAAATATACTACACGTTTTTTAGTTAAATATTTTTTAACATAATTAAAAAAAAACACATTGACACTATCGCGCACGTAGTAGGGTAGGCAAAAAATATCTAGTGTTAAGTTACTCCGTTATCTGTTGTTTCTCTGTATTCTGTGTTAAGTGACATAACTTATGACGCTCTTATAAAGCTTGCAGTAATTATTTTCAATAAAAAACAGTAACTTTTTAAATTACTTCTAGAAAAAAATCATCAGTTTTGTTTCTTGCTACTAAACATGAAAATTAAAGGGGATATTCTGTATACTTATGGTGCTTTGAACTTATAATGACGTTTCATTTATCCCACTATTACCATATGACCCAATATTTATTTATTTTACGAATATTTCACATATATTCCAGTAATGGTTTGAATATATAAATAATAAAACACATTCACAATCCATTTTAATTTACAAATTAAAGTGTCATACCTGTTTAGAATACAATTAAATTGTAATAATATACCTTTTAATTTACTAAATTATCTTATAAAATAGTAAAAAGAAATATTCCATACAGTGTTGCTAGTGCTGTTTAATACTTAGTACATTCTAAGGATATACATATTTTAATATGTATGCGTTAGTTGTAATATAACAATGAGATATGTGACACACAAGTTAATTATCATGATGGGCAATGTAGCGTCGAACGGAAAAATCTTCAGCACATAAAACTGGAAGGGACGAGCTTCTATGTATTGAATGAAATGGTCGATATCTTTCACTTGATTTTGATCTGAAAACATTAAGAAGATGTGTAGATAAGCTTTTTTTTATTCACTTAATATGCATAGATTTAATTTTTGGCGGAAAACTGGGAATGTGGTATCTTGTCTCTGGGTTCTCTACCCTAAATTAAAAATAAATATTCTTTGGTTCCTTTTCCCCCTCTTTAAGTCCATTATTTTTCTTATTTTTTTATGGAGAAAGACAAAGCAAACGAGTACGGGTCACCTGATAGTAAGTGATCACCGCTTAAAGAATTCCCTACGAAATCGCACAATAGTAGAGCGTAACATATCCAGGTGTTGTGGATGATGTCCGAGTTTGTGAGGCACTGTGATGAAATGGCTTAAGTTGACACTTCCGTGCTGGTGCACGTGGGCTGGTGCCCAGAGATAAGAACAGTACTACATATGAGGCCAAATCTGGGCCCTATAAATGGCTAATCGGTGTTTTAACATGAAGTACTATCTCGCTCTGCTGATGATCCCAGTTTTTTAAAGACATACTATGCTGATGCTGGGCCAGTGGTTAACACGAAAAATTTTGTCTTCTGGGGGTTGAATTTAACCAGATTCCTTTCACTCCATTATATTAGTTTTATATTTCTCTTAAAACATAAATTGCTTACCCTTGGTTTCCAATTTCATATCATGTAGAGTTATTTTTATATTTTGTGCTTCAGTTAGAAGAGATGACGCAAACATGCATGGAGCAAAAATCACTATCAACAGTGAAGTTACTGAACAACACTCTGACACATACCCTACTAGCGATTTCTGTAATAAATAATTATTTTAGTGTACAAACATTTTCTGAGGTTAGAAGAAAACCTGGAAAAGCATCACTCCACTCTTTGTATTTCAGCGCTGTTACAAATACTGATTGAGTCGTGGTGACAATTATAATATATATATGATCTTAATAATAAAATTTATTTGTTTTTGGTTTGGTTGTTGTCTAAGATAATTTTTTTTGAATTTTCTATAGACAGCGATGTTGACTCACTCGATAAAACTTTGAGTAATAGGTGTTATTAAAAAAAATTACACTTACCATATCCAATTTAATATCTATTATTATTTGATAAATGATAAGCATTACACTTGGTACATTGAAGAATAAAGTCGTAATGATCTAAAATAAAAAAAAATTGACAAACTAAATTAAAGAACATAGGTATAATTGTATTATATACACACGAAATTGGACTATGAGAAAAATAAAAAGTGAAATATTTTTTTATATAATAATATCTGAACTGTAAAAATATATTCCATAAAACTCGAACAAAGTATGGCCAAATCTCAATAGCCAAAGACACACAACACTAGTTTTTATTTATGTAGAATTTAGTATTTGTTTTACATGACACTATCAGCGCCTGTAAGTTGTAACTTACTACAGGATCAAAGGTTTTTTTTGTGGTTTCCGTCAAATCAACCAGTGCCTTGTGAATCTGGTGCATCTGTTTTACCATTTTTCTATCCAGAAGACACTTTCCAATAGCTATGAGTCGTAATCGAGCTGCGTAGAATGTGAAGACCATCATGATGAACGGTAAATCCAGCGCGAGGAAAGGCAGGAAATATATGATTTGAGCTAATGCATTTATAATACAGTCCTCATTTTTATAGCAATATATTACTGACAAAAGTATTTTTATCGTAAAACAAGTAATGCAACATAAAATAATCTTAAAATTGAAATATTTACTATTTGTACCAATCTGACAGTCGATTGCTTGTAAATTTTGTAAAAAGTCACAAAATGACTTGTTTTGTGGTATAAATAAAAATATAAAAATATAAGTCAAGTGTTCAAACAGATATTTAGTATACCAGGTGCTATACTTAACGTTTAAACTCGATTCCATTAGGATAAAGCATATTATATTGACAAACAAGGCATAAAACACAGTCCAAATTTTTACAATAAATCTATGTAAAGGAGTAAATTTGGTGAATCCGCTATCAATGGCGAATATAATTTGTAATAATATAAAAAATACTTTCAACGTTTTTGATAATGGTCTGACTTTGTAATTTGGGAACTTATTTGCTGCTGCTCTGTGAGGTTTAACTTGAAGCATATTTTTTATAAACTTTTTCACCGTTTATATATTTTATTACAAGTGTGTTACTTGTTTCAAATCTACTTATATTATGAATATAATCGTTTGTCAATTTACTTAATATCGTATGTTATATTAATTGCTTTAATGTTACACAATATACACACAATTCATAGTATATAGATAAAATATTCAATTAGTTTAAAATGAATATTTTATCACACCTTAGGAAATGAAAGTGATGAAATATTAGGGTAAGATCGGGATAGATGCCCCACTTTCTAAAAATCCTTTTAACAAAAATAAAAATGGGGAATACATTTTGGAAAGACATTTAACAAGCTCCCTCTACTCGTCTTAAACGGAGCGATAAAATTGGAGAGTAGAAAAAGGTATCACCAATTCTGTTCAATGTAGCATAAAACTATTTAGAGCTTAAAAAAATAGTAGAAAACAGATAAAATTTGGAAGAAATTAGTAAAATATAAAAGTATTAGAAAAAAAATTAAAATAAATACGGAACCTCTAACCCCGTGGAAATCGGTGAGAAGCTTGAGAATTAGCCGTCCGGAACTCATGAGTTTTGGGCACTCTCAAAGGCTGCACTTGACGACTTTAGCCAATCTTCGCTTCCACTATTACGGACAGGAAATGACATCTTAGACCACACGGCTATAGGGAAAGCCGATCATCTGGGCGCTCTCTTTGCCTCGAACTTAACTTTGGATGATCAAAGAACAACGTCGCAGACCATCCCGCGGTGCCATAGCTCACTGCCTGAGCTTAAGTTCAACCAAACAGCTGTCAGACGAGATCTGTCCTCTTTGGATGGGAAATGTCAGATGGCATCTCTCTTTTCAGTGCTCCGTTGTTGTGGTCCTGAATTGTTACTTACTCAGTCCGCGTAGTCACGGACTCATGGAAGAGCGCCTTTATCCCGAAAAAAGGTTCTTCCGTTGGTTCTTTTTTTTTTTATGGGAGAGGACAGGGCAAACGAGCGTTCGGGTCACCTGATGGTAAGTGATCACCGCCGCCCACGACACCATGCAACACCAGAGGAGCTACAGGTGCGTTGCCGGCCTTATATATGGAGGATGTTGGGCGCCGGGGCCCGACATTACCTAATGAAAACGCAGTGGCAAGAGCCACTACTTCACGCCGGTTTTAAATGCCGGGGGTGGTATTATTCCGGTCGAGTCTGCCCATGCCCTGCGCTTACCATCAGATGTCCCGTAAGCTCGTTTGCCTTGTCCTCTCCCATAAAAAAAAGGAAAGTAGGCATAAGAGGTATTAAACTCAAGCTCTTTGAGTGATGTCGATGCATTCGATTGGATTTATGTCAATCGATAGAGATAACCTTACCATTGATCTCTCAAGATAAAAATCTGGGGATCTTTAAGAGTCGAGTGAATAGGGTTCTTCTAGGTAAGCGTGCTACATCTTAGACCTCGTCTTTACCTACGATTAGGTTAGACAGTGGTCAAACGCTTACCTATCAACGATAAAAAAAAAAAAAAAAAAAAAAAAAATCTTAAAACCTACACTATTTTTAATTGATATAAATACCATACGTCTTCATATTATGATACTACTACCTAGTCCAAAGCTTTGTTACTGCTTTGTCTTTACTAACGATAGGGTGCAAAATACTTTATTCACACTGAAAACTTGTAAAATGAAATATACTGCTTATTCGATGAACTCGCGAAGTTAGCAGACTAATCAAGCGATATCTTTAGGCGTAAGCTTAGATAGCCACCTTAAAACTTGGAAAAGCATCACTCCACTCTTTGTACTTCAGCGCTGTTACAAATACTGATTGAGTCGAGGTAACATATATATATATATATGATCTTAATAATAAAATTTGTTTGTTGTTGTTTTGGTTGTTGTCTTAGATTATTTTTCGTAGTTTTTGTTGAATTTTCTATAGACAGCGATGTTGACACACTCGATAAAACTTTGAGTAGCTATATTTTTTATATACAGGTATTATAAAAGCGGTAATAGGTGTTATTAAAAAAGATTACATTTACCATATTCAATTTAATATATATTATTATTTGATACAATTTAGCTTCCACATATGTCTACTGTGTCTAATGAAATAGACAAAAACTCAGAAACTTTATTGGACTCTTTAATAAATATACTAAGATTTTTTTCAATGTTTACATATTGCATGTCTTCGTAGGTTGGTGCTTCGAAGGTAATTTTAAAATTTCTAAACATTGCACAATATTTTCACTCAACCAAGATTTCGAGTTGCATTATATTATGTATTATATATATGGTCAACAAAAACTGTGATATTCACAAAACTTAATTTTAACAAATCGGTATTGGGCTAGCCTTATGAAACTTGCAGTAATATATAATATTTTTCTATAAACAACAGTATTTTTTTAAATTACTTCCACAAAAAAATCATAATTTTTTTTTCTAGGTCTAGAACTTGACAATTAAAGGGGATATTATGCATAATTATGGTGCTTCGAACTTTTAATGGCGTTCCATATATCTTTTTTTATTTTTAAATTCACGCTGATGTTGCTCATGTTTTTATAAGCATATTTTCAATTAGGTAGATGAATTTATAGAAAATTTTAGTTTGTATTCGAGTTACATATATATTTTTAGGAATATTCCATATAGTGTTGCTAGAGCTATTTAATACTTAGTACATTCTAAGGATATACATATTTTAATATGTATGCGTTAGTTGTAATATAACAATGAGATATGTGACACACAAGTTAATTATCATGATGGGCAATGTAGCGTCGAACGGAAAAATCTTCAGCACATAAAACTGGAAGGGACGAGCTTCTACGTATTGAATGAAATGGTCGATATCTTTCATTTGATTTTGATCTGAAAACAATAAGAAGATGTGTGCATAAGCTTTTTTTTAATCATTTAATATACATAGACTTAATTTTTGGTGGAAAACTGCGAATGTAGTATCTTGTCTCTGGGTTCTCTCCCCTAAATTAAAAATAAATATTCTTTGGTTCCTTTTCCCCCTCTTTAGGTCCTTTATTTTTTTTTATTTTTTTATGAAAAAGACAGCGAAAAGGATCGTACGGGTCACTAGCACTCAATCGAAACGCTAAGGCACACTATGCTGATGCTGGGCCCGACTTTAAGAGGAAATGGAAAAACTCTCTCCTCTCCTCTCCTCTTAAAGGAGAGAGTTTTTTTTAGTGGTTAACAAAAAAATTTTGTGTTTCAATTCAACTCCTAGGTTGAATTCAAAGACATATGAATCAGGTTCCTTTCACCTCATTACATTTATTTTATATTTCTCTTAAAACATAAATTGCTTACCTTTGGTTTCCAATTTCATATCATGTAGAGTTATTTTTATATTTTGTGCTTCATTTAAAAGAGATGAAGCAAATATGCATGGGGCAAATATCACCATCAAGAGTGAAATTATTGAACAACACTCTGACACATACCCTACTGGCGATTTCTGTAATAAATAATTATTTTAGTGTACAAACATTTTCTGAGGTTAGAAGAAAACCTAGAAATTTATCACTCCACTCTTTGTATTTCAGCGCTGAATACTGATGGACTCGAGGTATGTTGGGATAGTGGTTATAAGGAAGCCATATTCATACAAAAACACACACACACACATATATATATATAATATTAATAATAAAATTTTCTATAGACAGCGATATAGACTGACTTGATAAAATTTTAAGTAGCTATATTTTTTTAAATACAGGTATTATAAAAAGGATTAAGTGTTACTAGAAAAGACTTACCATATTCAATTTAATTCCTAATATTATTTGATACATGATAAGCATTGCACTTGGTATATTGAAAAATAAAGTCGTAATGATCTAAAAAAAAAAATATATATATAATATAAATATGGCCAAATTTCAATAGAGACACAACACTAGTTTTTATTTACAGCTTCGCTCAGGTATTTATGTAGAAATTACTATTTGTTTTTTTATATGATACTATCAGCGCCAGTACAGTTACCCTTTTTGGCCACGAAATGTAAATTTACCCGTTTATATTTTTATGAGAATAAACGTTTTTAAGTTTAAACTTTATAATAAATTAAATTACTATATATACTCTAAGTTTGGGATTATGATAAATTTTTATAATATAGTTGTAACTTACTATAGGATCAAACGATTTCTTTGTGATTTCCGTCAAATCGACCAGTGCCTTGTAAATCTGGTGCATCTGTTTTACCATTTTTTTATCCAGAAGACACTTTCCAATAGCCATGAGTCGTAATCGAGCTGCGTAGAATGTGAAGACCATCATGATGAACGGTAAATCCAGGGCGACGAAAGGAACGAGATATATCAATTCCACTGATGCATTTATGTCCTTATTTCTATAGCAATATATCCCTACCAAAACTGTTTTCATCGTAAAACTAGTCATGCAACACAAAATAATCATAAAATTGAAATATTTACTATTTGTACCAATCTGACAGTCAATTGCTTGTAAATTTTGTAAAAAATCACAAAACGACTTGTTTTGTGGTATAAATAAAAATATAAAAGTGTAAGTCAAGTGTTCAACCGTACATTTAGTATACCACATGCGATACTCGAATTTAGAATCCGATTGCAGTAGGACGAGGCATATTGCATTGATAGACAAGGCATAAAACACAGTCCAAAATTTTACAAAAATCCTACGTAAAGGAGTAAATTTGGTGAATCCGTTATCAATGGCGAATATAAATTGTAATAATATAAAAAATACTTTCAAAGTTTTTGATAATGGTCTGAGTTTGTAATTTGGGAACTTATTTGCTGCTGCTCTGTGAGGTTTAACTTGAAGCATATTTTTTATAAACTTTTTGTAACTTTCATACGTTTTATTACAAGTGTGTTACTTGTTCCGAATCTACTGACATTATGAAAATAATCGTTTGTCAATTTACTTAATATCATGTATTATATTAATTGCTTTAATGTTATACTATATACGTACAATTCACAGAACATAGATATTCAATTACTTTTAAATTATATATCTTAGGAAATAAAAATTATATACCTTGGGAAATTAAAATTACATACCTAAAGAAAATTTAATTAAAACAAGTGATGAAATATAAAGGTAAGATCGGGATAGATGCCCCACTTTCTAAAAATACTTTTTACAATAATTAAAATTGAAAATACATTTTTGAAATACATTCAACAAGCGCCCTCTACTCTTCTAAAAGGGAGCGATCAAAGTGGAGAGAAGAAAAAGGTATCACAAGTTTTCTCCATACCACCATTTTGTTGAAAGTAGTTCAGTTCAGTTCAGAGTAGTAGAAAACTGGAATAAAATTATTTAGAGCTTAATAAAAAAATAAAAGAAAACGGATAAAATTTAGAAGAAATTAGTAAAATATAAAAATATTAATAGAAAAAAAATTAATATACATAATCTATAAAAATAGCATGTGTAGAATTAATACCGGCAAGAACTACAGCAAACCTTGATGGAGTGACAAACTGATTTTTAACACCAAAAAGAGAAGGACCTCCATGGTGTTCTGCGGCTGGAACACCCCAAGCGTCTATTCATATATAGACGCGACAATAGGAAAATACAATGAACAGTCGTACTCATTATTATTGATTGCAATTTTTTTACTTATTTTCACGCTTTATCCCTAGCGGTGTCAAACGCTACTTTCTCTGCCTCTTTCGCCTTGTCCACTGTTCCAAATCCAAAATTTTTTTATTTTTAATTGTACAGTATTTATGGCCAGCTAAGTATATTACATGTATAGATAAAGAAATTATAAGTGGAAAACGGAGTGCAACGTAAGTTTCCGTTGCTTACCTTTACAACACTATGTTTAATAACTAAGAATAGTCATTTTTCAGCCCTAGATAATTTATTTCATATTATTAATAGTTTTTAAATAAATTTCATTTTTAAGCCTTTGTGGTATATGGGCACAAGCGTACCACTCTAAGCGTGATAGTTGTATGTTAGATTTTTTTCGATATATAAATATTTTAATTTCTTCGTTCTGGTTGGTCCAGGGTGCAATTTCCCCACTTAAAACAGCTTTAGAAAACTACACCTCGCGGAAAGTGAGTACCGGATGTATCTGAATGGTCCTAATATTAGGACATTTCCTTGGAGAATGGATTGGGTTACTTCATTTGACTCTACTACGTGCATGATATTGTGAATGTAATAAAATATATTATTAAAAAAAAAACATATTAAGACTTAAGACTGACCTATTTTAAGTCAGTTAGTTAATTCTTGTTACGTTAATCATTCACCACTCATTTCAAATGTCAATATAGTTGATTAAATTGGTATATGGTAGTACATAACGTAGTATGACATTTGCAACGTTAACTTAGCCAGTTCAAGACGTGTAAAACTGTTGTCAATATAAGTAGAAATTGATTGGAGACAATGATTTACGGGAGACCAGGTCCTAAGTTAAAATGGATCCCAGAAGAAAATATTGAAAAATCAAAAAGTATTAATATTTTCTTTACAATTCTTCGTGGTTTTTTCATGCTAGACTTCGGTTTTATAAGCTCTCTCTCTAGAAAACAACAGTTGTTTTTTTCATTATTTACTATAATGCAATTTACTGCCATTTCGATTCTGTTTGAGTATGTTTTATTTTCAACTTTTCCCTTCAATTACGCGTTTTGGTGGAATCTATACGTCGTTCATTACTTTTTCAATATTATCCTTCTTTTGTATTGTAATAAACGAAGAACTTTGTATTTTCTATTCGAAAATTTGCTTTTAGTTGATCAAGATTTACCATTAAACGTTAAACACTATGTTGAACTGAAAATAATTGTTTGTATAACGATTGCATTCGCTTATAACGTAGGGCTATGGATAACTCATTGTAATTTCTTTCCGGAGATCTGTAATAATATCAAGAATTGTTATTATTGCTTATACATTCTTTTCTTCTTCGGTCCGAACCTTCCATTGATGGTCTACTTCTTTCTTTTTTACGCCGTGTACTGTCGCTTGAAACAATTAAGGATCGCCATCGAAAGGAGCCACCATGAAATTATTTCTAGTCATATTTTATACAAATTCCTTATAGATACAACGGAGCAAGCTAAAGAAATATTTGATTATTTGGTAAATTTCACAAGTATATTGCAATTGGATAGAATTGATTTATTTATGGTGTAATTTATAGAAAATTTACTTTTTAGTTCTTATCTATGCTTATCATTAAAGTACCAGAAACAATATTTACTATACTTAACATAATACGAGAATTAAAGGATGCCGCAGTAAGTAATAACATACACTATTTCTTGTGAATAATAATATTAAAAAATACAATTAATAACCATGATAATATTACTCAGACGCCATTTTAATATAATATCTAGTTAGATATTATATTAAAATGGCCTGTGCGCTTGATAAGGGGGTAGGAATGAATCACAGTATCGATAATACTGCAGGAAGGCCATTTACAAAGTATGGTCAATTTCATTATTCAAAATATATGTAGTTACATATATTTTGAATAATGAACATTTAAAAATAATTAACTTTTTATTTTAGGTTGAAATGCGAATACAAAAATAAAATTGATTTTATTAACACTTAAAGCTGTTATTTTTATCTTTATTCCATTGGTTACAGAACTTTCAATATCATCATTTGTTAACTTACACAGCAATATTGGAATATATGCTGCTCTTAATTTTACCGGCGCTCTGTGGCAATAAGCTCGAAGCTGAAGCGAGCAAGATTAAAATTATTCTTCACGACAAACTGCTTTATACACCCGCTACAGGTACCTGCAATGTTTCCGTAGAAACTTTTTTTTTACCTTCACGCTGTATCCAACACATAACAGGGTAGGCATAAAAAACCTAGAAATCAAGTCTTAACACAATTTTCTGTCAAATTAGATGCTTGCGTATTGAAATCAATGCCCGGTTTTCCTTCGTTACGAGGGCGAGTAAATGGAAATATTAAATGTTTTATTTCCTTGAGTGGAAATCGAACCCATCCAGGAGTCTTTACGGTCGTACGTTTGTGTCACAGCGCCACAACTGGCCGGCCTGACAAGGCAGAAATTTAACAGTCTTACAAAATTACTTGTCTTTGTTGAATTAATTTAAATAGTAAGTAAAATAAATTGCTTAAAAAAATTATAACTTCAGGTCACAATCAAGTTAAGGCGATAAGAAGATTTGTCCAATATATAGAAACCAGACCATTTCAATTCTTAGTTTGCGATCTTATACCATTGAACTCTAAGTTATTAGTTACTCTAGTCAACGTACACATAACATATGTGATTGTCGCTGTGCAACTCTCACATTTGTATTAAATTAATTTCGGATCCTATATATTTTATGTATGCAGCGCGCTTATAATAAATTCTAATGTGAAAATGTCTAAAATTGTGATATTATAATATACTACTGTTATACTTCTTCAATCTTCATCTATTTCCATCTCAAAGGCCCGCAGCACACCTGTAGCTCATCTGGTGTTGCAAGGGGTCGTAGACGGGGGTGATCACTTGCCATCAAGTGACCTGTACGCTTGATAAGGGGGTAGGAATGAATCACAGTATCGATAATACTGCAGGAAGGCCATTTACAAAGTATGAAACAGTGTTTAAGGTTAAAAATAATTCCAGTGTACATACTTAATATTTCAATCAATACAATGTACTGTTATTACACAGATGGATCACATGATAATGTATTCATCAAATTATCATGAATAATAAAAAATATTTTCTAGTAAAACTAGTAAAGTTCATATTGAAATAATATTATTATATATTCATTTCTTTTTGGACTTGCATACAGTTAACACGTTTGTTACTACAATGGCAAACACTGAGAGAAAATCTGCATCCTACGTTAAGTATTCTACATCTGTAAAAATAATTGTATACGCCCAAATTTTCTTGGGACTATATACTGAGATAAATAGTAATATTGTAATCAAAACTGTTCTAATGACTTATTGCGTTCTGTTTAATATATTGGCGTGCTTTCGTTTTTACTATTTTTTTAATTATATAAAAATAGTGTCAACGGATGTGTTGAATTTTATGTTTGTAATGTCACTATGTAGGGTTTTGTACACCGTCACAACATCTTTAATCTTCCTATTGAGCAAGGGTAAAAATTTCAACAAATTTTTAGATGCCATAAATTTAACTGATCCTAAATGTTTATTGCAACGTGAAGGTTATATATCATTTGTAAGCTTATCTGTATTCGGCGCGATGGTCGTTCGATGTACAGTTCAATTTTTATATTATACTATAAGCGAGAGACGCGATTTTTTATATTTCTTCACAATGTCTTTGTTTTCTTTACAATTGAATATTATCAATATGAAAAGAATTATAATGTTTGAGCATTTATGGTGGAAGTTAAGGTCGTTGAAGAAGACAATACTTAATGATTTAGATTTTGCTTCAAACGTTGATGAGGCAGGGACCGAAATAAACATAAAGAAATTGGAGGACTTTATCAACATCTATGAAAATATAATTGACTGTATGAGATATGTAGGTCATGTAACAAAATTCTTGGTACGTCCCACGCAATATGTAAAAATTTTGAATGTTTTTCTTTTTTTTGGGTAACAGAATAAAATTACATCTAGTAATACTTGTATTTAATTTTCAGATATTTATGAGTCTGCCATCGTTCTTCTTGTATATTTACTATTTTGTTGTTAAGCTTACAACTAATAATTATACTTCTGGTGTACGTACAAAATATTTGATTTTTTTTTGTATTACGTTGTGAATGTATCTTTCTTTAAACCAAAAACATATTATAATCCCATGAAAATTAAGAACAAATGGAAGAAGAAGGAATCATAAAATAATAACGTTTATTTACAGACAAAAACTGTCGTGGGCGATTCTATAACATTTTATTTAGTTATAATGTTGACAGCCGTTCTTGTAGAGTTAGGCAAAGCAGAAATAGACAATATCAAGACTTTCCTTCAAACTCAACTAATTCATATTACATGTGAGTGCGCTTAAATAAGATTAATCACTTTAAATTATAAATATTAGGAAAATTATATTATAATTACATATTTTTCCTTTCCTTTAAACAAGTATATGATATATATTTGAATGTAGACACACTGTACTCTATTCGATATTTTATTTAAGAATATGCGAGAATTATAATAAGTAAGTAAGCTTGGGTAGTGGACATTTTGAAGAAAAGGCAACTATAAAGTCTACTTTAATTGACACTTGTATTTCATTAGGCATTCTATATATATTATACTTGTACATATTTTTTTTGCATTATTTCAGATTCACCAGCAAGAAACAGAGTGATCGATGTTCTTAAATACTTGGAGCTCCGACCCTATAAATACTCCATATGGCGCATCTTCTATTTAGACATTTCCTTACTCTTATTGATTATCAGCGCTTGCACCTCTTACACTATTATAGTCGTCCAGTTCCTTAAGATATATTAAATATGCATGTATGTATATATCTAATTAATTTTCATTTGTATTTAACTTAATTTTCGATATATTCCTAACTAGCCTATGTATTTGTTTAGGCGAAGAATATTTGGTTTTATATATATTCTAATTGAGTTTATTTAAAAATATATTAATTAATTTATAGATGATTTGTAATGTGTATTTTGATTTAAATTATGCAAGTGTCCCAATAGGATAAAATCGAATTAAGCGATAAGGAGTTTTTCACTGTGAATTAAGTTGAAGCTGTGTGACGTCACAACTTTTTTTTTGTGGAAAAGACAACGCAAACGACCACACTTAGAAATTGTATGAGTAAAATGTACGCATCTGCTCTCAATCTGTTGACTTGTAGTGCAAGACGCGAGGAGTTGCTTATCTTCTCTTTTTATTACTATCCGGTCGAGCTTATTCATACATGTTGCCATTGCTGGTGACGTGATACTTCCACGTGTACTTCCTCACGTGTCTCGTACAACACCAACAGTCCAAGAGAAATCTGTTCTGAGCCGGATTTACATGGTATTATTTATGACAAAAGTAACATTTTATGAATACAGAGTGTTAAAAACTACATAAAAGGACTATGTAGTACCTAAATGACTTAAAATTAGTTAATATAGTTAGAAATATTAACGAATTGTATTAAAACGATAGTGTAACTAGTTGTAACGCCTACAAATGTCACAAACATCGACATATCCACTGACATAAAACGGAAGATGGTGTAATTAAACGGCCGTAGTTGCAAGAACTTTAGAGCATCATATAAAGAGTTGCTTACATGTTCATCTGAAATACAAAAAAATATATATGTGAAAACAATATTTCTCGTAAGTCAATTTATAGTAATATTCAATTCGGAATTACACACTAAGGCTTCCGTACTAATTTCAGGATGGTGGGTTAACTCCCTGTAGAACTTCACAAATTAAGTTAGCCGGCACATGCACTCATTTTGGATGTAATTAATATAATTAAATAAATATAATGTGTGTGTAAAGTGACGTTTTTTTCTATGACATCCTTATAAATTTCTAGTTTTTCGATTCTTTCCTTTAATTGTATGCAAGTAAGTTCCTTCAGATTTTGATTACGAGATGAATTTAATTCAAAATGCCGTATAATCGATATATCTCGATAGCTGCTGCGTTATGACGCGCTACGGCCACAATAATATAGAAGATGCTTAACATAATATTGAATACTACGTACCTGAAGTCTGAAATATCTTTCTACATAAGAAATGTTTAATTTTTTCCAAATCAATGCGAATACATTCGCAATAAAATGAAGGTAAAAATGTAAGCCCTATTAAAACCAACTCGTATATAACTATATATATTAAATTCTGAAAAAATAGTTAATTCGTGAAATTAATTCAAATATATATAAAATTAAAATTAAAATATAAAACAAAGTATTATTAGAGTACAAATAAAAGAATCACCTGTAGTGGTTCATGGGCTATTATGAGTTTTGCAATATCTATTATAAAATTTCGTACGCAAGCAAAAAGATTTACATAAATCTAAAAAACAAACCATACACATTAGTAATATCAATAAAATACGAGCATACGTGAAAAAAAAAGTGGAAAGAAATTACAAGTATCTTTGGTGTGACGCCGGCATCATCGAGGTTAGTTATTAGTTTTGAATATATCTTCAAGTGATTCACAATTTTATTCAAGGCATGTTCATTTAATCTTCTATTTCTCACTCTGAAGGAAACCAAATTGTGTTTCATCATTTTACGGAGAAATTTTATCCGATACCATAACATTTCGAACATAATGATACCAGGGAAATGACTGAAGGAGAGAGACGTGGAAGAAAACAGTATAACCACGTGCATCCGTAGAGATATTGGAAAAGGAAGTTTGACTACATAAGCAGCGATCGTAGAATATTTTACAATCATCAATCCAAAGAATATGTAAAATGATATCTGACCCTCCATAAAATCTCCTTCAAAGTCCAATTCATCATCAATCATGCAGATTTTTGATACATACATTGAAAAATGCTGATTTTCACTCAATATCGACAGAAGACAAGTTACGCTGTAATCTGTTAACTCTTGTATCGGTAGTATATCTCTACCGTAATATACTAAACAAATTATCGAAATAACAGAGTATAACTTTATTAAGCTTGATATATAGAAATTCTTGCATATTTCGGAGTACATGCCAAAGACAACTCGTATTATACATATCGATTTTATTAATTTATTCGATGGCCTCAATTTTTCTTTGTAAATATAAATGGACGTCATATTCCTCCTCGTCCGATCACTCGGTTTTTTTAGTTTAAAATAAAAAAAAATACTCAGTTATTACGTTTTAATTTATTGGATGGAAACTATGGCTAATGTGTGTGTTTATATTTCAAATATATAATATACCAATTACTTAAGTTAAAAGTGTCATTTGTAGTAAATGTTGAAATATCGATTCTAATAAAACCGATCAGCAGAATTATTGTCTGTCTGTTCCTTTCTTCACCAATCACACACAGACACTGGAGTACCAGACAGAAGTGGATCAATTTTTGTGTATGTGCCTAGGGTATGAAGGTACTTTTTTTGGATTTTATCCCCGTATTATAATCGAAAATAAAAAAAAAAATACTTAAAATACCGTTAACTTCTGGAGTTTAAAGCCTAAAACAACTTATAAAATAGTGTTAATTATGGAGTATAGTACCAGTATGTAGCTTGGGTATGATGTTGAGAAATGAAATAAAAAAAGTAATAATATGCATGTCACATAAACATATTTTTTTTTATTATCATCTTCAGAGTTTTTTATGTATGGAAGGACTGAGGTCGTAAGATTAATTTTACATACGAGTATATGTATATGGGAGGTGGGTACCAGACGGAAGGCAGGCTCGATCCCCACTAGAGAAGATAAAAATATTTATTTTAATTCATATTTCCATTTCTTTGCTCTAGTGTCGAGGCAAAACGTAGCTTTGAGTCGCGGCACTCAATACTTACTTACTTTTCCTCTGCGTAACCTTCATTTATTTGCTGCATAATGCTTCGAGTGACGGACTCTGTGATTAAAACTGTTTACTTTTCCATTTGTTGTTGATTTTTTTCCATTAGGATTTGCATTTGGGCATCCATTTTTAGCAGGTACAGTTCAAAATATGCGCAAAGAGGTTATCAGATTTGGTACTTTAATGTTGTAGATAAGTAGAAGTTGTGGTGGTATTCTAAATATTTATATGGCAATATTTTATATGTTAATTTAGGTTGGTAGGATTGGCACTACTGTCGAGTGTGTATTTTGCACATGCACTCGCTTCAACTTCACTATGATCACTGTGATTTTAGGTTATATTGTATGTTTTTCACAGGAATTTTTCTCACTCCGTAGGAAATAATCGTGTGTGTTTTTTATCTTCCCACGCGTCCAGTCTCTCAATCTTTCTTTTTAATCCAAAGTAATGGTATTTTCATGGGTTTAAACACAGTTTCGAAATATTATTCTCGCGAGTGAGTTATAGTCGTCGAGTACGTCTCGCGGAACTTCGATTTCGTTTTGTCATTTATAAACCAATAATAGCAAGTAGTAAACAATAAAATATTGTAAACTAAATTATTTGGATTTATACATTTATAAGTTTACCATAAAAGGAATTCTGGAGGACCTGCTTTAGGCAGGTCTTCGACTGAGGCGTCGTAGTAGAATGCGCGGGCGATTCCTGCGGCATATCATTTTTACAGAGCTTATAAAAAATAAACGGAACAGAGTGTCTTAACAAATTATAACATACACACAGCAGGCAGCTCAGCAGAGTAGGCAGAGAGGCTACCCTGCTGTGTACACGCGGGATACAGCGTGAAGCTGATTTATTTATTTTATTTATTTAAAATAAAAGTTCATATAAGTGTTATAATAAAACTAATCCTTTTATTGTAATATTTTAAGCAAGCTTTATTAGACGATAATAGATAAAACATTAATTAATTTTATATTATTACATAATTAATTAAAAGATTGTTATACAAGTAAGATTAATTAGATACATTTAGTACATCTGGAGAAACTGGACGACTATAATTGCGTAAGAGGTGCAAGCGCTGATGATGTACAGGGGTAAGGAAATGTCCACGTAGACGATCCGCCAAACGGAGTATTTATAGGGACGTAGTTCCAAGTACTTTAAGACATCAGTGACTCTATCTCTCGTCGGTGAATCTGGAATTTAAAAAAAAGCTGACTAGAAAAAAGACGTTGAGCTTGAAAAATTGATCTCAAAATTGATGGGTGTTTCATCGTCATTATGGTAAAATAGTAGGTTGTCTAGATTTTAGATTTTATTTCATTTGAGGTTGAATGTGGTTTTTTTTTAAATTTTTAGTTCACTCATAAATACTCACGTCTTAAGTGGATTAATTGGTCCTTAAGAAAATATTCAATTTTATCAATTTCTGCTTTTCCCAATTCTACCAACACCGCTGGCAATAATGATGTAAAACAGAGTGTTGTCAAATCTATCAGAACAAGTGTAGTCTAAAGGAAAATATTATTTTTATTAACTAGCCCAATATGTATTAAGATGTGCTTTAAACTATTAAAAAAATATTTACATATATTCATGAAGTAGTTAATATTTTTAAATAAAGCAAGAATTTTAGTAAAATGTTTACATTTCTAAAATAGTATAAAGTGTATGGTGTAATAATATTATTATTTAATTGCAATTTTTAACATTTCTCAGAAATATTAGAGATTTTTTGATTTTTATATTTTTATATTTAATGTAGTTTATCTATATAGTATCTTTATGTTATTCATATATATGTGTAGAAGGTACATACAGGGTTATAAAATTGTAGTTTTATCATAATAACAAAGAAGTAAATATACAGGAAAAACGATGATAAATTCATTGAGATCTGAAAAGTTACAACATTATATTATATTTTTCCTTTAAAGAAGAGAAACACAGTTGCGTGAAACGTGAAAGGAAGTTATCTATGAAAACGTATTATATTATATACCACGTATTATATATGACATTGTAATGTAAGCTTCGTAAGTTCGCAGGTATTATCAGGAAAAGCTCGTAAATCCAAACTTTTTTAACAGTACTTATAGGTTATAGGTCAACTTTTTTACGATTAAAAAAAAAACTATAGATATTTAAAGATGGAGCGCAACTTTGTTTCTATTCTTTTACTAAAAAAAAAAAATGTAGATTGGCGCTTCAGAGCTTCCGTATAGTAGTTTTTCGTTAAAAACTATTATACGGAAGCTTTCAAGTCCAAGCTATGAAACCATTAAACATATCCTTTAGTTTATGGTGGTTAAAAAAAATTAATTACATACTATCAAATAAGAGATCTTTAGTTAACGGTTTAATTATAGGTTTCTTATTTGATCCACTACTTTCTTCACGTTTTCCATCCACGTACAAAATACCTTTACTACATTTAGTGGTACCAGACGTTGTTTCAGGTTTGACGGGATTATTGTACCGTTAAATTATCCGCTAACATATAGATGGCTTAGGTTTACTTAAAAGCTCGTGACCTAATTTGTATAAAAATACATGTATTGTCTATTAACTTACCAAGACTTTAGTTGCATTTCCTATATACTCCATACTATCGAGTATTTTATCATAAATATGGATAAATTCCTCAAGCTTCATGTTGATTGCTGTTTCATTTGTAAAATTTATTTGTTTCAACATCATAACTCTCAATGATTTCAAATTGTTCCACGCGTGTTCAAACATTATATTTATTTTCATATTACTTACATTCACTTGTATTGCTAAGAAGAACATGCCTATATAGTACACTAAGTTTTCCTCTCGAAGTATATAATATAGAAATTGTACTACGCTTCGCATCACCATCGCACTAAATACGCAAAAACTTATAACTGATTCATATTTTTTTTCTTCTAACGAATCAATGGAATTCACGCTGGCTAGAAATTTGTTTAAATTTTCTCCTTCACTAAATATGGAGAGTACAGCTGCGACAACGCAATAAAATACCTTAAATGAGGCAATAACAGTTGCATAATCACTATATTCTGAAGGTAGTATGGAAGTATACAAGAAATAATAATAAAAACGAAGGAAATTCAAAAGATTAAAAACAACGCAGTAAACAATTGTTGCAACGTTAACTATATAATTATTATATAAACGTGTATGTAATCCCAAGAAAAGCTGGGCTTGTATAATTATCTTTGTAAAAGTTGAATATTTGATGTGAGAAACTGTATTTATTTCGGGTACTGCCATTGTAGAAATAAACGTGTTTTTTATATGTAATTTCAATGAGGAATGAAAAAGTTACAATTTCAACCTCATATATATATATATGGAATACTTTAATTAATTATTCATATTAAACTGATGTACATAGTCCATTTGAATAATAAGTATTGAATCACTTTATTGATTTTATTTATTCGTTTAGTATTTTTATGGTGCTTGAGTCCTCAGAAAATCAGAATATCTTAACACTAAGTTTCCTGTGCCTACCTGAAGTGTTGGACAAAGCGTGAAGATGATAAAATTTTTATGATTTTAATTTTGCACGAGCTTTTCGGCATTAATAACAAAAATATATATATAATATATTCTGCACAGTTCCCATTTTGGATAAATTACTTTCTTCATAAGAAAGCCTATAACAATATGGGCCTTCTCTAATAGTTGAAAATCGATTATTGTTTAGAAACAATTATAAAATTATGCGCCCATACCGTGAAAGATAGAGCTTACCACAAGCGAAGAAATGAAAATATGAAATATTTAAATCCCCCGAGTGGGAATCGAACAAACAACCGTCGCGTTTACAATCTTGTATCTGCTTAGTTAATAACAGAAGGATTTAGAATAAATATTGATAAAGATAGAAGATATATATGAGTAGTTTGTTTTATTTAAGCATTACATTACAAGAATGTATAAAACATTAAATTAAATGTAGTAATTATTGGATAGTACAGTCGTGCCTCAAATTAACTTTCCTACACTTCAAATAATTAAATCAATTGAGTTTTTCCAACAGTGAGTTGAATTCCTTATATGGAAGTATTTATTATATATCTGTTTCTTTTTAATTTTACCTATATAGTTCAGACAAGCTATATCACGCTGTATCAGATATTGCAGAAGTCATTCTGAGCTTTAATTAACTGTACAATTGAAATAAAACAATATTATATTAATATTTTTTTTTATATAATATAAATAATATGAATTAGAAATACATTTATTAATATTAATAATGAATTAAATGATTGAATTGAATTGCAATGATAGTATAAGTTGTGCTTAGACTAATGAGCGTCAACGGCAAAGTGATGTTGACGCAGAAAGCTCTTAGGACGCTGTACTTCAAAGGTTTGAATTCGAGGAAAACTATTCCATCGTATATTTTGTTTTTAAAAGTTGCGTCTGAAACATATATACTGTTATATAATATCTATTATAAAATACATGAGTCATACTTTCACGCTGTATCCCTTATAGATCAGGGCAGGCAGCAGGACCTTAGTAGTAAAGACATTTTATTCTCGATTAAAAAAAAAATAGCTTAAAGCTGTATTTCGTACACAGCAGGGTAGGCAGAGGGAACCTCGTGTTAAAACACTTCGTTCCCCACTTTCCACTTCGTGTTAAGTGGCGGAAGTCTACGCCGCGCTTTGCCTCGACACCAGAGCGAAGACATGAAGATATAAATTTAAATATAATATTTCCTTTCCTCGAGTGGGGATCGAACCCACAACCAGTGGATTTGGCGTCACATTTTGTGCTTCTGCGCTACGGCTTTTTTTTCTATGTGTTATTTGTCTTGATACAAAAGCGAGGGTAGTTAGTTTGTGGTCAAACACTGTGCCGCTACGCCATGACGGTCTCTTTATCATTTTCAACTTAGTTAAATCTCAAAAGTCGAGCCTCTGAAAAGTCAAAAGGAAGTAGGATCAAATCATACGTACTATACAAATATGCAAATTTTTAATGCATGCAAGTAATTACTTTAATTTAATTATTATTATTACTTACTTGAACATTTCAGAAGTTGTTTTTTAATATGTCTTTTGATTTTATCAACTTCCGCTATGCCTAATTCTGCAAGAACAGCTGAGGTGCATGGGTAAGATATGTGCAGTATAGCGTCTGTTATATAAATTGAATCTGCCTGTAAAAAAAATAGATATTTACTAAGAAGCATTATATATAGTTATATAATATTTTACATATTTATAATACATATTATATATTTTTAGCTTTCATTTACCTCCCGCACATAGCATGGCAAGAACGAGGATCCTGGAAGCTAAATCCTGGAAAATAGTGTCTCAACACTTGCTGAAAGCAACTACTCTATTTTCCTATTTGGCAAGTGCTTAGGAACTCAGGTCCGTTCTACACTTTCCATCGAATTCTGGAGGCATTGAGCATGCATTGGCATTGAAAAAATAGAAATAAGTATACAATGTGATGCCGTGCCACAAACTATAGCAAAACTGTAGCAATATGGGAGTGAAAAATAACTTTTTTACAGCAGTCAATCGAGTATATATTTCAGAAACAGAAAAATATATTTTTTATATTAACCTGAGGACTTCGATTAAAAACGTCTATAGCTGTAGAAATCATATAAAAGAAGAAAGATGGCAAACTTAATAGTACCTGAAATTAGATAATGTCATAATAATAAAGAATATAAAATACTTGTATATATCGTATATTAGAATTTACTATATATTTTAGTTTCACGTTAGTAGAGTGTGTGTGTGTTCCCTATATCCGCCACGACCGGCCTCAGGCCGGTTGTGGCGCAGTGGTACAAAATGTGCTGCACAATAGACTGGTTGTGGGTTCGATGTCTACTCGAGGAAAGAAAATATTTATTTATGTTTTCATTTCTTCGCTCTGGTGAAGTCAGCCGTGTGGTCCCGGCTTAGAATAGGATCACCCTGGTACTGTCGGTGTCGTAAGAGGCGACTAAAGCTAATTCTAAGCTCCTCCAATCCTCGAGTAGGTTAAATTTTACAGTTATTTCTTAAAAACTCACCAAGCACTTCGATGCTGCACCAAAATATTTATTATTATTCTCAATTAGTCTCTTGTAAGTTTGTAAATACATTTTAAATTTTACACTTTCAATATTCATTTGACTGTCGCTCGACGAATGTGAGAAATTAACATTGTTTTCTATAATTTTTCTAAGCGCCTTCATTCGACTCAACGACACTTCAAACATAATGACTAGTGGCATGTGGCTAAGGCTTATATTAACGAAGAGTATGAATCCCGTGGATAATACTAGGACACCCTCGAATCCGAACACCATTATCGCTGTAACTCCTCGCAACACGTTAAATGCTAATATTACCATAAACATGCACAAAGAAATCGACGTTTCGAATTTCTGTGATTTTCCATTATAAGCATATGTTATTATATTTAATTCGGATAAAAATTTCAACAAATCCGACCCGCAACTCAAAATAGATACGAGAGTTACCGAATTGAAAATAACTAATTTGTAAACGAACGAATAATAGATAATTATTGAATTGTAGTCTTTAAATGATTTAAGTAAATATATACAGTTAACTGTACAGATACATGATAAGAAAACGCAATATACCTTGCTAATGAGGCATAATTTTTTTTTCCCGTAAAATATATCGGAATACAAACCGACTAATAAGCGAAAATACATAATAATATTAATACAGATATTTCTGTTGAAGAAAGACATTTTATATATTTTTTTTTAAAACACTCACTACGTTCCGGTTGAATGCTTTAGTACCGAGTAACGGCTATTTAATGTCTTTTGTATAGAAAAGACATTAATAGAAACAATAGTTTCGATCCATTTGCTACAAAATGATGCGATGATGATGATTGCGATGATTAATGAATAGCTTGTCAAATTATAAGTTGTCAATATATATGAAAGGGTCATGTTTTCATAATTTTTCAAGTTCTAAGTAAATTAATAGTGAATTAATTTTTTTTTAGCTTCACACTATGTCTTCCGCGCACCAGGGTAGGCAGAGGGAACAGAGAGGGAGGTGGGTAGGCCGTAAATTAAAATTTTCAATATTTCATTTCATCGTGTGGGAATCTAACCCACAACCTCTCGCGTTTATAGTCGAATGCTTGTGCCTTTACGCCATGACTGGCCTCAATTCACGTTCAAGTAAATTAAAATTATATCTAAGTAATAGAATATTTAAATTACAAAAGTATATGTATATACATCTATGATAAGTTACATTGTTGTACAATGTGTCCAGGGGTCATGGTCTTAGTATACACGCTATGTGAGTGCAATCTACGCTAGATCAATAATTTTTATTTTCCCCGCACTGTGAGACAAAATAAAGCGTTGAATTCTGTTAACCAACACGTTAGATCTTGAAAATTGCACGGAGAGTAGTGTGTCTTATCAATAGATTCTCTCTTCATGTCCTGCTATTTGGAAAAAAAAACGTATAGTTAGTTTTTTTTATGTAGGATTTTTTTTCCGAAAACAAAAAAAACAAAAAACTTTCACTTCCATTTTCAACATGTTTCAAAGAATTCACACTTCAACGTAACTTTTCTACCTTTTCAAAAAAAACCTGTTGATTTGAACCTGCATCAATCGTGTTCAGTTAAGTTCAGTTCATACAACCCGAGTGTATCTCACCCATATTATGGTAATGATATCACCTAAGTTTGTCTCAATTTCCAGCAGTTGGGGGCCATTTGTGTAAATTGGACGTAAAGGAGTCGATAGTATCAAGAACTTCGTACTTCTATGTGATTTGCTAATGAAATGCGTCTTGAGAGTTATATAGAGGAAATAGAGTTATAAAATACCTTTATCTTCATTACTCACATTCATATTGTAGGTAGTATAGATAACTTAATTTTAACATTATTTTTAGTTTTAGTCTTTTAATATATATAATTTTTTTCATATTCATATTATATAATTTGGACGCATTGCGTTTTAATTGGGTTAAATAATGCCACGTTTTTTCTCGAAAGAACAGCGAAAAAATTAAATTATTATTTTATATTATTTTAATTTTTTCGCTTAGTGATAATATTTATTATGACAATGGTAATCAAAATAAAAATCTGTCGCGCTTGGTGCCTCGACTTGCCTCATTATCTTATAGCTAAATATGCTGAGAATAGCTGTTATTGAGACACTTTGATTCTTAAATTTAGCCCACTTATCAAAACATTGTCAGCATTTAAAACACTTTTTTCTCCGTTTTCGCTCGAAATCAATACATTTAGTGTTGAATGGCAGTACTTGAGATCAAATTTTTTGTTTGACTAGTTCTCGAGCAAGAGATTGTCCCATTACAACGCTTCCTATGTAATCATTAAATACATATAATATATACAATTTATACAGGCGTTGCTCTATATGAATATCTCAGCGACGCGTGCGATATCAAATCATTAACGGATCGGCGATGTCAACAGATTAGCATATTGTTTGCTCATGCCCACATATACAAAGTAAGGATTAAGCCAATGATCCGCACTTATATTTGATCTAGGATTTCGTTTTCGACTGTTTATTCTAGATTGCTATAACGTAGGCTATGGTGGCAGAATAATTATGTTATGATATTTTTACCCGCCTGCACGTCGCAAAAGAGTGTAATGTAACCCTATGTTTGCCAGTGTCTTAAATTAGTAATAGTTGCTCTGAATGAGAAATAATTAAGATATTTTTTTAAGCATTTAATCATCGAGTAATATTTATAAAAAAGAAACCTACACCAATGAATCTTTTATATAGCCGCTATTCCCTCAGGTTAAAAGTGGTAGTGTCACCCTGCCTAGCTTCCCCCCTCCCCCCTCTCCCCTCCAAGTTGTCACTAACATATTAACATAGAGACCCGCAAACCCTGTGTTTGCTGGTGCATTGAACTCAGCCGTATTGTACATCCTGCGACATTCCTTTGAATTTCCTTTATGCACCCTTCAACTTAGAATTAAAGA
>JBAIZZ010000131.1:115583-237518 GCA_037355905.1 Heliconius aoede
ATATATATATATATATATATATATATATATATATATATATATATATATATACCAACCGACGCCCGTACAGACGGACGGATGTGAAAATTATACGGAACCGACGAATAGTGGGTTTTAGTTATGGTATTTGTATTTGATATTATAGAACAATTAAATAATTAAAACTTATTATGTTTGTATTATATAATTTATAGTTTTACTTCTTCCTTTTTATTCTCTATATCGTCTTGTAATTGTTTTGTCTTCACAGTATTGCTAATAAAAGAAAGGGTGCATAATAATTTATTGATTTGAGGACGACAGCGACAGACTAAAAACAACGGTTGTGGGCTCGATTCCTACTTGGGAGACACAAGGGATTTTTATTTTCATCGCTGAGGTAATGAGACAAACTGCGGCTTTGAGTTCCACCACCCAATACGCGATGTCCCGAAAATAGGGGGAAAAGTGGGAAATGAAATACTTAACTCTAGGATCTCTTCGTCTAAACTGTTATATGCGGAGAACAGAGTGAATGATTATTTTTATGGTACATTAAGATGTTAGACACTTTTCACTAACTTATCTTTTTTCTGATAATAAATTTAAAAAATATATTATTTTATTATTATAAAAAATATATAACATAAACTTAGAAAGAAATAGAATTCCACATATTGTTTTATGATAATAAAATAAATTACATAAATATCTATTTCGGTAACAACAACGTAACTACCCTTCGGTCTGGTCATTAAACAGGGATTTGAAGGGTCGAATGTGCTTAAATAAAGTTAGTTCCTGTCCGTGTTGAGGAACTGCCGTACACTTTACAGGTGATTAAGACAGTTTAGAGAGCGTTTTGTATGGATTTGGTGATAGTTTAGTTTTCCTTATTGCTTTGCCTTCATCATGGCTCGGGTTTCATCATTTTCATTAGCTTAAGCTGCCTCTAAATCTGTGACTGGTGTGTTTACTTTGATGTAATACTGGTGTGTTTCTTTTTAATGTATTTTCACGCTGTTTCCCGCATGTGGCAGGTTTATGAGAGGAAGCTAACAAGAAAATAATAAGTGTGGACAGTTATTTCTTTAATTTTTTTCTTTCATCCCTCTGTAATCACGGAGTCGATTATGGCACTCAACACGCAACAAGTGAATCTGAGTGAAAAATGATGTATAAACTAATAAACGCACGAAGCTGTTTCTAATTAAAATAGATTCCTAGTTTTACTTAACAGCGTCAAATGGCCAAAGTTCTCAGTAACGGCCACAGGACATATCACTCGAATACCTATATTGCAGGCTCTCGGGCTATCTCGTCTAAACACGCAGCAAGTCATAAATCATAGTTCAAGCTTGGACGACTATATCGTTTTAGAAATTTAGCAATGACATCATCTTGATGCAGTGCTGCATATAAATTCAAATTATTCTACAGTTTGTAGTGTATGATAAGCTCTGTAAAGGGAGACATAGTGTGCAGACTCTTTATTTTCCACATTGAGTGTTTGGTGGCGAAAATCAATGTTAAATTTGTCATAATGCATAATTTGCGATTTGATAAAGAAATAAGAGCCACATAAATAGTATTATTATATCATTACATTCTTTTATTACAGGATTTATATACATTTTACATTTTTAAATACATTCTTGTAAAAAAAAAAAAATACATTTAAAAATATAAAACAAATATGAACACTTCCGATGGTGAGACAAGTATTATTATTATTATTAGAGGCCAATTTTGGTGCAGTAACTTAAGCGTGAAATTAAATATATAATCTGTCACAATAAACTATTGTATTTAGTTACTTCCGTTTCACACGTAGTTAAGCTCAAGCTACGCTAAGCTAGATCAGTCCATAATAAACTTACAATTGAAACACTTTTAGACCCATATATATTATAAGCCGCTCTTATGTCTGAGATCCATCTTGAGATGCTGTTGTCATTCATAATTTATACACCTGCGACCGAAACCAGCATCTCAAATTATTTATTTTTAAACATGAAACACAATATTATTCTATTCTCGTTCAGGAAAAAATACAACAACAAGTACCAAAGAAAAACACTAATTAAAATATAATCCCATTCTTTGTAATTGCAACCATTAGCTAATAACTGTAATAACAGTTTTTCCCGAGGGATTTAGTAGGAGAACGAGTAATCCGTCAACAAAATGCAGACAAAGTAAACGCAGGTGGTATTTAAAATGCGGAATTTTTAAAAATGTACCTTTTTGCTCGAATAGGTTTTATCTTTTCAAGATGTCCGGAAAGATTTATTGTGCTACAATGAATAATTTCATTAAATATTCGTGTTAAGAGTGTGTTGTTGTATAATAAGGCCGTCATAGTGCAGCTAGTGCTTGAATATATAGGCGGGTTGCAGATTCCATTCCAACTCGGTAAGTTAGCCTTAAATAATGAAATAACAATAATAAGGAACGCCGTCGAATTTTTTTAAGCTTTAAGCGTGTGCGCTGCACACAGTTCAAACATATTCAAATTTACCTATTCTGTTATAAATAAGTGACAATACAGCATTTTATGACAAATAATAATTGAAAATTGTAAGGGGATATTTCAACGATTTTTATTTCTTGGATAAAATTAAAATAATTCAACGCTCTGTTTACGGCCGCAAGTCTAGGCTTGAGTCTCTCTTGGGGCGCCCGCCGCCGCCGATGATCATATATGACTTATATTTATGGCGGATAATTGAATGGTAAGAGAGGTATAGGGAGACCTCGGTTGACAATAGAAAACACAGTTTCCTTTTTTATGGAAAAAGACATTGCAAAGCGTACGGATCACCTAGTTCCCCATGATAAATACGGTAGAGAACGCAAAGTGTGTGACATTTCTACGTAAAGCCAATGTGTCAAACCTTTCACAGATCATTAGGTCCCCAACAATTCGAACGGCTCTACGTTGTATGCGATCAAATAGGTCAAGCTTATACCTACTGGTATGCACCAGCCCTGAGATGAGAACAGTATTCCTGTAGGCCGAACCTGGGAACCCAACCGAACCCAATATACTGGAGGAAAGTCACGTAAAAAGTATGAAGACCCCCCAGAGGGCATATATTAAGAGGTTGATGACAGTGAACCCAACACCGCTTGCCGACACGCAAGTGTAAAGATGTAATTCTCCGTAAAAACAAATTCGTAGTCCAAAAATTCGGTATCTATAGTAATAATTTCAGTATCATAATAATAGACTCCATCTGCCTACCGTACTATAGAGCAGGGATCAGCGTGATACAGCTTAAAGCTGAAAAGAAATATAGAACATATCAATACTTAACAAAATCCATTACCTTTTTTTCAATTTTCGCATTATTATTATTATTAGCAACAAAATACAACGTAATTTAACAACGTAGATATATTTACATTTTCCTTTTATTCATAAACCTAGTTATTCGATCTCTTATTACCATATCAGGCGGGGCTCGCAACCCGAGGCGACAACTTTGCCAGCTTTGTCAGCGATATTTGTTGGCTACAGGATGATTTATTGAAATGTTATTTTTAGTAAATAATATATATAAATTTATTTTCCTTCTGTATTTCACTGTATATTTTTTTTAGCTTCACGCTATTTCCCGCAAATATTGTGTATTGTACAAGCGTACGACTGTAAACGTAACATTTGTTTGTTTCAATCCCACTCGGAAACGAAATATTTAATAATTTGTATTTATTTTGCTGAGTAAAGAAGCAAAATGTGACATTGAATTGAGTTCCGACATTCTGTTGCCGTCCGAAAAAGTCAGTGGACAGTGGAAAACGGAGGTGTCTTGAAGTATACTAACACTATATTCCCAAGTTCCCTCTACCTACTCTGCAATGTATATTTTTTTTGAGGCTGGTCGTGGCGCAGTGGTACAAATTGTGCTGCACAATCGACTGGTTGCGGGTTCGATTCCCACTCGAGGAAAGAAAATATTTATTTATGTTTTCATTTCTTCGCTCTGGTTAAGTCAGCCGTGTGGTCCCGGCTTAGAATAGGATCACCCTGGTACTGTTGGTGTCGTAAGAGGCGACTAAAGTACGTGTGGTAGAGTCACGTCGCCAGTAATGGCAACACGCATGGGCAGACTCGACCGGATTTAATACCACCCCCGGCATTTAAAACCGGCGTGAAGTAGTGGCTTGTGCCACTGCGTTTCGCATTAGGTAATGCCGGGCCCCGGTGCCCTTCATCTCCACCTTAAAGGCTGGCAACGCACCTGTGGCTCCTCTGGTGTTGCATGGGGTCGTGGGCGGCGGTGATCACTTACCATCAGGTGACCCGAACGCTCGTTTGCCTTGTCCTCTCGCATAAAAAAAAAATATATATATACAGCGAAAAGAAAAAAAAAATCCCTAAAGCGATAAAAAAAAACATCCTATATTTAAGATTTACGTATGAAAGATTACGGCAAAGCAGAAGCCAGAGCGTATATATCATAATACGTCATCAACTCATAAATTATATACGCTACGTTCATACTCCTCACATACCTGCTTCCGGTTATTATTGCTTTGGATGTTGAATCGCTTTGTGAACTCAGCAGAAATTAGATTTAAATCATATGAAATTTATTGCGTTTTATTTGGTTTTTTTTTTCGTTTCCGGGAAGATAATATTAATGTAGCTGGCTGGTGTTTTAAAGTTTATAATTTAAATGGGAGTTATTTTAATAATAAATTATTGTTTTCGTTTTGCAATTTTAATTTAACTATAATTTTTGTTAGATGGTATTTAATTGAGGCAATTTTATATATCCCGCACATAGCAGGTTAGACAGAGGGTACCTGGAAACTTTATGTTAAAACACTCCGTTCGCCATTTAAGTTAACGCCGCACTCTACCTTGTTACCAGTGCGAGAAATGGAAATGAAAATATTAAATATGTCACTCTCTTGAGTGGGAATCGAACTCGCTACTGACGCGATACAGTCGTACACTTATGCCCCTGCGCCACAAGTAGGTAAAACGATAGTTTAAATTCTACTTTCATGAAATATAATACCTAATCAAAGCTAACTTGTAGATAGCTACGACGTAGGAAGCCTACGACGTAACTCAGGCTCTACAAAACATGACATGAAACAAACACGATGAATTGACAAAACATAAATATCAATAAATGTTGTCATATAGTCTTATTATAGCATACAAAAAATAATACAGGCATTAAAGGCAGGCAATAAATGTGTAAAACAAAGCTGAAAAAAACCAAAAAAATGTTGTAAATAATACGCCGTGGGATGTCAATAATATTATAGATTGTTTAAAGAATTACAGAAACGGATTTTTTAAACTTAACATAAATAAAACTAAAATATATTGTATAAAAAACCATTGTGCTAAGTAATTGCTTCCGCGGCCGCGGCCGTAATATAACGCTAGCTCCGCCTTTCATATTGTTCAAGGCGAAACTTTTTGAGTTAAAAGCTTATTCTACAATAGGCTTCGTTAAAAAGTTGATAAACTTTAAGTATTTGTTTTTAAAAATATATAAATTAAAAATAAAATAAATATTTAATACTTTATTTTCCTCGCTCTGGTGACGGGGCAAAGCGCGGCGTGGAATTCCGCCATTTAACACTCAATGACTGAAAAATTCTACAGAAATTGGATAATGCAAGTGTCTTCATGGGAACGGAGTGTCCGTGTTGAGTGGCAGAAAGAACTCTACGCCGCAAGTGTACGTGAAATACAGATTTAATCCATATCGCTAATAACATGATGATTGAAAGAAAAACAAGTTTTTATAATAAATTTATTCGACTACATACATTCGCATGCAAGAGATAACAAATTTGTCTACTTACAATATCAAATATTTGTATTGTACATACATTAAAATATACAACTTAATAATTATATATCAGTACCGAAATAATGGGACATAGAGACGTTTTATAGTTTCACGCTGTATCCCGCATAAAGCAGGATAAACCGAGGGAACGTTAATTTATTCCGATTCCCACGCACCGCCAATTTGTGCTAAGTTTCTTTACTTAACGTCGCAACGCCGCTCTCTAATAAAAGGACTACTTAAAGTAATAAGGCTTCATCACTTTAAAATACAATATTATTTATTATATATATCATGTACCAGTGCGCCACCGTGGCGTCTAAATAAAATAGTGTATGCCCTACGATTTATTATACATTAAAAACAACACCATCACACCCACTTATTGATGCAAATAATAAGAAATCTAACATGGACGACAAAGTTATTAAGTAATCAATAATTTTATTAGGTGAAATGAAATATACATGAAAACAAGATAATTTGTACATACATGAAACTCTCTTTAACTTCACGCTGTATAACGCATACTCTGTCCTCGACTTACCACACAATCCGTGTTGAGAACTGAAGTTACTTTAGTTCATTTAAAATTCAATTTTAGTTAACATAATATGTAGCAGATGCAGCATAATGTTAAGACACTCCGCTCCCCACTTTCCATGGCATTTTTTAATTCATTATTTGTTGAATGCCGAGGCGAAACGCAGCAACTCGACAATACAGCGAAGGAATGAAAATATTAAATATTTCATTTCCTCGGGAATCGAACCCACAACCGTCGCGTTTATTTTCCGTTGCACGCTAGTGCCCCTACGCCTCAACCATTATGGTATTTATTAATTTAGACTGGAAAACTTTCTTGTCTGCTTTGCAGGTATTTTGAAATACCTAACGTAACATTCATGATATAAAATGAGTTTTTTATAATAGGATATATTTAAAAAAAACATATGTGCGTACATTTCATTTCACCATAATTTTAATAACAAAAATAATAGTAATAATCATAATAATAGATTAAAAAATAAGTCTAACGTCTAAGAGGTAAATATTTGAATTACCATTATTAACAATACAAAAATATAAACATGATTTTTATTATATGTAATTACTTAGCCTTTAAATATACAATATTGACATTGGCTTACAGTCAGATTTCAAGTAATGTATCAACAACATCATTAATTTATTAAAAGCATTACTTACTTCTTAGTTGTAACATGTTAAAATATTTACATTGCTTTTACTATATTTTTTGTATAAAAAAAAAACATAACGAAAGTAATATGTAAGAACGTTGGTGGACAGTTTGTGGAAAAAAATTAAAATCTAATTTCATATTTTTAAGACAAGATAAATTTATATTTAAAATATTTTATTAATAGTATTTACATTTAAAATATTTTTAAAAAAATCAAAAAAACCAATTATATTTGTTTAGAAACACAAAATAATCAATATACATTATTTTAAAAATCATAATTTTGATCTCAGATCAGATTTTAATATTTAATATTTTCATTTCCTCGCTTTGGTGTTGAGACAAAGCGCAGCGTTGAGCCCCGCCACACAAGACGCAATGTTTCACTAAATTTATTATATTACATTTATTAGTTTATTTACTTTTTAATAAAAAAGAACTAGGAATGCAAGTTTCTTACGTATTTCTGTAATTTTAACAATATGTTTATTCAAGACATTTGAAGTTCAGTATTGTTTTTAATTATGAATAACAAGTTTTTTATTTTCTATTAATGTTGATAAAAGACTTTTTAATTGAAAATATAGAACATCTATTAATGAATTTGCAGTATTCTAAAAAAGAAACCAATTAACATAATTACTATCACCAATTACGAAATTTAAAAAATAATCAAAGTCAACTCTCACTTTGCCAAGTCAAAAAAATATATATAAAACATTTAAAAAAGCAGTTGGCAGATTACTAAATTTAAAAAAATCACAATTATATTCAAATTTATTATTCAATTATATATTTAATTCTATTATTAGGTCTTTCATAATTTATCATTATTTTATCTTTAGGTCATGAGTTGAGTTGGCCGGTACCAACCGTTATACGGTTGTCATTCACATTTATTCTAGAAATATCCAGAACTGGCAAACAGTACATTTTGGTCTAATCTATCCACCCTCGCTCTTTCAGACCACGGGATAACTCTTGTCTGAATTACCAAGGTTAAGCTTGGGTATTTTTTGAACTAGATCTCTGTGCCTAGAATTTGTATTTTCAAAAAAAAAATAGAGACTATCAAAATTACCAAATTAAAAAAAAAATACCCTTTACTTAACTAAAACAAAAAACATATAGTTTCTTTCTTTTTCTGTGTTGAATAACATTTCATTTAAAAAATGTATATTTAATTTAAAGAATCAATTATATTCTAAGTCCGTATCATTAGGTCTTGGATTATTAACGACCGCTTCAGGGTTAACGGTATGCACCGGAGCAGGATTCATTATACGATTATTATTCACATTTATTCTAGAAATATCTAAAACTGGCAACCGCAATACATAATCTTGGTCTAACCTATCCACCCTTGGTCTTTCAGACCATGGGATAACCCTAAAGTCTGGATTGACAGGGTTAAGCCTAGGTATTCTTTGAGCTAGATTTCTGAGTCTAGAATTAGTACTTTCGTTTCTATTTTCTTGTCTATTTGTAAACATGTGTTGATATCTTGATATCTCACAAGGTAGTAACGGGCGCGCGTCTCTACCTATTCTGTGTACGGTTATTTGTCTTTGACTTTGATTATTTTCTATTGTTGGATGTACGAGGATACCATTTTGGGACATTCGGGTGGGTGACGGGAAATTCAGTGCCAAGAAATCTGGTAGAGGAACGCAGAACACGCCCACTTCATCCTGTAAAATATAAAGAGAACTATTATTAAATTAAAATTTAGATTGAAAATCAGACTGTTTCAAGCAATTTGCTTGACAAAAAGTGGATTAAAATCTTGTTTTAACATTTAGTGTTAGTTTTATTTAAATCGGTTCATAAGTAAAAAAGCTTCGACAATATTAATAAAAAAAATTACTTTAGTAAATAAGCTAAACTTATATTTTGCAATGTATGGATATTGTCTTTATAATAATAATGCTATTATTGGATCACGAAAGCAATTCTTCAGATAAGAAAAAAATATTTTTATAGTACAAATAGACGAAGCCGCGAGCGGATAAGTAGTATTTCATATATTTTAAGATTCCTTCATCAAGTAAAAAGTACTGATTCACAATGCTGTCTTTACCTAATGGTAATAAGTCTATTGTCTATTTTTAACTATTTTTCTTGAACATAAGCATGATTAAAGGAACCTAGGCGTCAAGACAATCTCATTCTTTGTTTTCTGCCCTTAAATGAAATACTTATCGCACTTTATCGCACACCAAAAAATTTATAAAGAACTTACATTTGATCCACCTGTCCTTTCCCCACTATCTGGTACACTCAAAAATGGTTTTCTATCAATTTCACACGAGCCTTGTTTCTCTTTCTCCTTTTGTTTCTCTTTCTCTTCCTCTAAAGCGACATCTGGTACCACTTGAAGGTCCTCAGGTGGATTAGGTATCACTACGTAATTCGCTATTATACTTGATAGTTGGTCTAGAACCTGTAAAAAATTTATGAATGTGGTTTTTTAAAGTAAATGTGATAATTTACATGCAGTCTAAAACAAAAAAAGGTAGAATAAATACTTATTTTGTCCTACAAATTGTTTTGGTTTTTTTTTCTATTTAAATTGTATTTTCTTCTTTCAATAATCTTTCTTTTAAAGGCAGAGAACATAGTGTTAGGAAACTCTGTTCCCCATTTTACATTCTGAGTCATTGTGTGATGTTGTGGTGGAACCAAACGCCGTGTTTCCTCTTATTACTAGAGCAAACTAAAATTAACCATTTTCATTGGAATGAAATCTCATTTTCTTTTTCATTTTTTCACTTTTTGTATGAAATAGAATATCTTAACACTAGATTCTATCTTTGTGACCGCACGCAATGGTTTCAAAATGAAATATATCATAATAGTTTTATTTTTATTGCGTAATTTAGCTTTTAATTACTATAAATTGTTAAAATATACATGAATTATACCTGATCAGCCAAAAGTCTATGTTTAGGGTCTTTCACTAACAACCTCTGTATTAGAAACACTGTGTTGTCTGTCACTTGAACTGAATTGCCATCCCTGAAAAATATATTAAACATTTTTTTATAAAAAAAAATTAATACAAATTTGAAAAAAAACTATGCTAAATGGTAAAAACCCAAGAAACAAAATATGTATTTATAAACATTTTTTTATATTTCTGCTGTAGCCCGCCCATACATAGACGTGACGGAACTAGTACAAGTGTGCGACTGTAAACGAGACAGGTTTTGGGTTCGATTCCCACTAGAGGAAATGAAATATTTAATATTACAATTTTTCCACTCTAGAAACGAGGCAACAACGCGTCGTTGAGTTCCGCCACTCAACATGCAATAGCATAAGAATTCAGCTGAAAGTGGTTAAAAGAAGCGTCTTAATAGGAACCAACTGTCTCAACATTAAGGTTACCAAGTTCTACCCCTCGACCCTACTGGCCATATAGGACCACACATCAATTACCTCCCCAAAGACAAGAAACACAACAAACAAAACAAAGGAACTCACGGCGGTATATTATAACTGGCCGCCTGTATTCTACTGAACAGCTGTGCCAAGCTTGTATCACAGAAGGGGAACTGACCATACAGCATAGTATATAGTACCACGCCAAGTGCCCACATGTCTGAGGGTTTGCCTAAATAGGGTTTGCATAATAACACATCTGGAGATATATAAGCTGGTGAACCTGGAATGTTTTATATTATTAGGATCATTTCAATCAACAGGCAGGTAGTCTGAAGCGTGTCACTGTAAATGGAATAGGTTGTGGGTTTGCTTCCAAATCGAAGAAATGAAATATTCAATATTTTCATTTGGCATTGAGTACCATCACTCAACATGCATCGCCTACAGAAGACGGCGGAAAGTAGGGAACAGTGTCGTAAAGAAATAATTTTATATTATTGTACCAAATCTTGCAACTGCTACAATATGCTAGACAAAGTTTCTAGTGATAAGACTTATACATATGTCAGATAACAAAACTTAATGCTACATATTTTCTTGTTTGTAAGAAGGGAAAAAATCATTGAAATAAAATGCAGGCACGAAATGGAGGCATTTCGTGTTGAGTGGCAGAACTCAACGCCGCGCTTTGCCTCGACACCAGAGCGAAGAAAAATGGAAATATAAACAAAGAATTATTCCACTTCCTCAAGTGGGAGACGAACCCACAACCGTCGAGTTTACGCGCAACTCCCTTGTCACCCTTGTGCCACTGCGCCACGAAGCCGCCTGCGCTTTCTAAAAGGCATTGTGGTTTAAAAGAAAAAGTTTTCATAGATTAGTTTTTACTCTTCTTATTTATCTGAATTAATTAAATTAGCTTATATAAAAATACAAGAGCCTTTTCTTAATACTCTCTTACCTCTCTGATCTTTTAATAAGTCTCTATCACTGCCTAAATGTGTGCCTAGACAAAAATTTGTTAGAACAACTCTCCCAGTTCTCTGATTTAGTACAATATTGCCCAGTTTTAAGTCTCTGTGCACTATATTTCTCTAAAAATAAAATTTTCATATAATTTAATGGAACAGAAGTTATTGGACATGGCTTGTATCAATAAATAATGAAAATTATAGCTTTTGAACTAAGAAAAAAAATGTTCACAATATGTCAATCTAATTATGTAATGCAGATAGAAAGAATCTATTGGAATATCACTCTAGTTTCTGCTCTCCAAAGAAAATTATTCATTCTTTCTCTCACATAACAGGGTAAGCAGAGAAGATGGTATTATTAGTCAGATTGCAAGACATTGGAGTGGAGGAGTGGAAAACAACACCACACTATAGGATGGATTGAACCACCACACTCAACAGCTATAAACTATTAATCTTCAATTTTTAATTGGTAAATATTTTTATAGTTCTCAATATGATGAGGAAATAACCTAATTCATTAAATATGATCTAATAATAACCTTATGCAAATTAGCTACAACCCTAACAATGTCGTAAAATATTAAAATGGCTTCTTTCTCTGGTACTTTCTTAACTTTTGTAACATATTGTTGTAAATTAATAAGTTCACTGCCTTTTTCACTAAATTGATGGGCAGTCACAGAGTCTAACACTAAAAATAGTCTTTGCCTAACTCGGCCTGTGTAAATGAAGCCAGGGCCATTCGGATTTGGTATTTCTTCTAATGCATGATCCTGAAACATATAAAAAAAGAATTATAAGGTTTCATATTGATATACTTTAATTGTTATTGTAATTATATACTTCTTTATGCAACATATATTTTTAGTTTTTAAGACATTCATTTGAGTGGCAAAATTCAACCTGTGCATTTTTGACATGAGTGGGAAAATTATAATTTTAATATAAACATTTCCCTGAGTGGGTTTTGAACCAACTGCCATAATGTTTACAGTCAAACCACCTTCACCACAAAGGCCTCATGTATTGAGGTCTTTTATTAAATAAAAAACTAATAAATAAAATTTATTATAAATTTTATATAATAAATTTTAAAAATAAGCATATTTTATCTGCATGTATGATTTAATTAATAGAACAATTATGAAAAATTTGTACCTTAAATAAACCATGATGATGAATAACTCCCTCTTGGTCTTTCAATAAAGATAATAATGAATACTCTGTATGCAATAGCATTTTCCCTTGCCTATCATCTTGGGTTTCAGCCTGACCTTCATTTCGAAGAGTTAAAATTTTTATTTGGTAATAGTCATCAGTCTTTTCCTTACGAGCTAGACACTGCACTATACTCTTAACAGGACTAGGCCCTAACTTAGGCCCTAGTAAATAAGGACCAGCTTTACGAACATGTTTATCAGGCACTGGAGTACCTGGAGGTGGTACATCACTTTTATTGTAAGATATTTTATGTTTTCTACTGTTTAAATTCAATTTTTTAGAATTTTTGAGCACAGAACTCGATGTTGAACTAGCGTATGCGGACACTCGTGCAATCTTCGGACTTGGTTGCAGTAACAGAGGTCGAGTTCTTTTTCCATGGTTTACACTACATCCAGGCTTTTCTTGATCCATTATTTTACACAGATTTTTGTACAAGTCAACCTATCAATTATGTTTCAACGTCGAGTCAACTGTATTATGTTTTGAACACGTGAATTTCTATATCATTTTTATTTAATTGTACGACATACCAACGGTACAATCTAAAAAAAAATCTTTTATTTACTTGGACAGATGTCCACTATGTCGTACCATAGATTAGCTAAAAAAGTTATAAATTATACACCACAGAATCTTTTCTCAAAATAGCAACGGTATGGTACGGTAACAAGATTATAATTTTATTAGTATCAGACACTCCTCTTTTTAACGTACACAAGAGATTGCTATAATAAGATTTTAAGTGGAATAGATTCAAATAAATAAAGATTTAATAACTAGCATTTTTTTTGTGTTAACTATAATTAATTCTCAGAAATTATATCTTCGTGCTTCCTCACACTTCACGGCTCCATGGCTTGAACTTGTCTTGACATACTACTAGTCTTCTATATCTGCACTTCTGCGAGAATGAAATTCATTTATATAATAGAAAATAATCTGAAATTCGAGGAATTAAAACATTATTAGCAGGGAATAACAGGTACGATAATAGTATTATCAAAATCACAATTTTAAATAATAGAGATAATTAAATATATATTATAATATGTACCGTGTATAATTCTGAATTAATTTAAGTCTACCGTATAGTATGATAGTGTATTTAAATTTTGCAGGTTTTTAAACCTTTTTAAAGACTAAGCCAAATAATTATTTTATTAACAAAAAAAATGTTAAAAGATTTGTTAAGTAATAAATAAATTAAATAAGTGTATTTATACTAGGTTAATAAAATATAATTACTTAAATACATATTTCAAATGATGAGATAATAAGTTTTCTTGTGCAACACCAATCTATGATTAACAAATTTTGACAGATATTTTTAACCATGTTTTTAAGAGGACCTATGTAGTTCCCGTAATTTTTTGTGACATAATATCACCGTGATTGAAGGACATTTATCATAATATTAGTTGTAAATACAGTAAACTCCATAACAGCATGTGGAAAGGACTTAGATTAACACAGTCTCAGTTAGCTAAACTGCATTTCAATGGCAACCATAAACTGCAAACTATTGGAGTTCCTGCTCTAGATTCTGTACTGAATCAGTGGTATGAATTTTGTAAGAAACCACCTAAAGGGTTCGAAAAATATTTTCAACCCGGTGGTAGTCCGAAACAGGCGAAGAAACCTGAATCAAATGAATCACCAGCTCCCTTAAAGAACTCGCCGCCTCCACCAAAGCCGAGTTCGTCGCAAGATAAATGGAATATGAACATGTTCTCAGGTGGCACCGGCGGTAGCAGAGGCCCTGGTCGTGGTGGCTACGAGGGCCCAGATAAAGAAAAATGGATGATGTTTGGAGCTTTTGGAGTGGTTACTTTATTTGCTTCCATAGCTTACTTTGAATTAAGATATAAGGAAATAAGTTGGCGAGATTTTGTCAACTTATATCTTAATAAAGGTCTTGTTGAAAAACTTGAAGTAATAAATAAGAAATGGGTCAGAGTGAGACTGCAGGGCTCTGCTTTGGAGGGAAAGATAATATGGTTTGCCATTGGCAGTGTCGATTCCTTTGAAAGGAATTTAGAAAATGCACAAATTGAAATTAATGTTGACCCACCTAATTTTGTTCCTGTCATCTATAAGACAGAGGTAGAAGCTGCAAGCTTAACAGGAATGTTACCCACTTTGTTAATTATTGGATTTTTAATATATATGATGAGAAGATCAGCTGACATGATGGGTAGAGGAGGTCGTAAGGGTGGTGGTCTCTTTGGCGGAGTAATGGAATCTACTGCAAAATTAATTAATCCAACAGATATTGGTGTGAAGTTCCAAGATGTTGCTGGTTGTGAGGAAGCTAAAATTGAAATTATGGAATTTGTAAACTTTTTGAAGAATCCTCAGCAGTATATTGACTTAGGAGCTAAAATTCCTAAAGGAGCTTTGTTAACAGGACCCCCTGGGACTGGTAAAACTCTTTTAGCCAAAGCGACAGCTGGAGAGGCTAATGTTCCCTTCATTACAGTATCTGGTTCAGAGTTTTTAGAAATGTTTGTTGGTGTTGGTCCCTCTAGAGTCAGGGATATGTTCTCTATGGCTCGGAAACATGCTCCCTGTATATTATTCATTGATGAAATAGATGCTGTTGGTAGAAAGAGAGGAGGTAGAAGTTTTGGAGGTCATTCAGAACAAGAAAATACTCTTAATCAGCTTCTAGTAGAAATGGATGGTTTTAATACAACAACCAATGTTGTAGTATTAGCTGCTACTAACAGAGTCGACATTTTAGACAAAGCCTTATTAAGGCCTGGTAGATTTGATAGGCAAATATTTGTACCAGCCCCTGATATAAAGGGGAGAGCTTCAATTTTCAAAGTTCATTTATCTCCTTTAAAGACTACATTGAATAAGGAGAACTTGGCACGCAAGATGGCAGCATTAACTCCAGGTTTGTTATATTAGTTGTTTAATTAATTCAAATGTCACCAAGCAAATAAGCTTCATATTTTTTCTATTTTCTGAACTACTCTATTTGCTACTTTCTGTCCAATTTTTAGACAATGCATGTTGAGTAGTCATTGAATGAACACTGCATTTTGGTCTAAGAGAGGAGAGTGGGCAAATGAAAATATCTATAGTTGTATACTTGTAACAAAATTGTGATAGTTTGGTGTCTATATATGGAAGATGTATGAGGAACAAAGCTTTTAACTATGTAATCAAAACGATGCTTTATGAATTTTTTTGTCTCAGAAATGCCTTCAGCAATTTAAATATAGCTTTCACTAACCTGTAGGTTAAATTACCACATGAGGAAATGAAATATTTTATATTTTTGTTTGACCACTCTGGTGTCGAGGCAAAGAGTGGTTAAGTTCTGCCTATGCTCCAGAATTCGGTGGAAAGTGTCTTAGAAATGAAATATAATATCAATTTTAATTTATGAGACATAAAGTGTTTTGGTTTTAATAATATCATGTCACTATAGTAGTAAAATAAAATAGTAAAAATGAAAGAAGTGATAAAATAATGTAATATTTAAATTGAAATTTACAAAATTTAATTTATTATAATATGAGAAATCATCGTTTATTTATACAAAGAGAAAAAAATATGAAATTATTATTTAATACTACAATATATACACTAACTACAAAATTTATATTAATAGACTATTATAAAAATATTTAATAAAATTTAAGGGATGTATTTTTGCCTTGCATATAGTTCTGCTTAATTTTCTGTTTCGGATAAAATTTAAATGATTAATTATATCTAGTAGAAACCAAACCCACATCCCATGTTTACAGCCCGATGACCCAGACTCAAAGCCTCATTAATTACTTTATTTATTTAACTATATAAAATATTATAAATTTTCAGGCTTTACTGGTGCAGACATAGCAAATGTATGTAACGAAGCTGCTCTGATAGCTGCTAGAGAGCTAGCCAACAATATTACTATGAAAAATTTTGAACAGGCCATAGAAAGGGTTGTGGCTGGTATGGAAAAGAAGTCCAATGTCCTTCAACCTGATGAAAGGAAAATTGTTGCTTACCATGAAGCCGGACATGCTGTAGCTGGTTGGTTCCTACAGCACGCCGATCCTTTGCTCAAAGTGTCTATAATACCAAGAGGCAAAGGCCTGGGATATGCTCAGTACTTACCAAAAGAACAGTATTTGTATAGTAAAGAACAGCTTTTTGATAGAATGTGCATGACTTTAGGTGGTAGAGTGAGTGAGGAAATCTTCTTTGGTAGAATAACAACAGGAGCTCAAGACGACTTGAAAAAGATAACACAAAGTGCTTACGCCCAAATAGTACATTATGGAATGAATCCCAAAGTGGGTAATGTTTCCTTTGAAATGCCACAACCTGGCGAAATGGTTATAGACAAGCCATATTCAGAAAAAACAGCGGAATTAATCGATTCTGAAGTTCGTGAACTTATAAATTCTGCCCACAAACATACAACAGATTTGTTGACGAAACACAAGCCGAATATCGAAAAAGTAGCAGAAAGGCTTTTGAAGCAAGAAATCTTGAGTAGGGATGACATGATTGAACTTTTAGGTCCTAGACCTTTCCCAGAAAAGAGTACATATGAAGAATTCGTTGAAGGGACAGGGTCTTTAGAGGAAGATACAACCCTACCGGAAGGGTTGAAAGACTGGAACAAGGAAAAACAACCATCTACTCCACCCCCAGATAGCATACCCTCAGGAGCGAGCCCCAGTAAAAATTAAGACCTTTTAGTTGTAGTTCGTTGAGTTTTTAGTTGGTTTATGTGAAATAAATAGATTATATCTAAGACCGAAAAGGCTTTTTGTTTTTACGTTCATCTTACAATATTTCTAAATAGGATTATAAAAGTAAACAAAAAAAAAATAACTTGGCAATCATAAAATTTTAATAAGCCAGAAAACCTGGAGTCTATTGCAAACAATAATTCAGTATATAATTTAATGCATTTCTCTGATTAATAATTGCTATATATATAACAATAATACTATGAAAAATGTAACAGTTTTATAAAATAAAAAATTTTCGTTAAAAGGTAGTTTTTGTTCTGCATGACGAGGAGGTTTTTAAATAATTCACTACAATACTGAGTACCCAATATATTTAATTGGCCACTGGCTGAAATCATATGTACATACCACCCCTCAAGTACTCATTAGTTAGGACAAGCGACTGCACCGTGACCGCGATTTCAGAGGCCAGTACATGATAGTGCCAGCCCTGTACATAAAAAGGAAGAAATTCAACAAAAAAGAAAAACAGGTTATATTAAAATTATAATATGAAAATATTCAAATATCGGCCGAACTCACGTCCAGCCTTCTTTCTGTTTATTTAAATATTCACTACATTACTTTATACATCACCAATTTCTTAAGTAAATTCAGTTTTTTGTACAATATAAAAAGAATCTTATATTAAAATCTATGCTTACACGCGACATGTGTCCATCACGCCCGCATTCTCATTAAACTTGATCTAACCGAGCGAACGCGAAATAAGAAATTTAGTAAAAATAATTAAAAAATATGGTAATTAATACATGTACCTATACTATTTTATGTTCAACATTTTATGTCAATATTCAATTATTAACTATACTTAGATTCTATCCTATGATAACATTATAAATGATGAAAAATGTATCTGTATGATATCATTCAACAATATTCCATTAACAATCGCATCCAAACTCGCTGCTATCGAACGGAAAATTATAACTAATCTCAATAACAACATAACGTCCGTCGGTCAATGACAGTCTCTGGTCTTTTCTCCTTTCGGTTTTCGGCCACGTTTCTTGCCGGAGGTGACGCCAGCGAAGACCATGGCGGCGCGTTTCGCTCGACAGGACTTGCAGAACCAGTCTTCGGTAGCGCCTGGTTCTTCAGTGATGCCCACGCATATCCAATGATACCACCCGTCGCAACCATCGCAACCTATCATCGGTGATCCGTTATCAGGTTGACCGCAAGCAGGACAGACCCAGATCTTGTTGCCATGTTCATCCACATAGTAAGGGGTCGGTAAGGGACCGGAAGGTTTCTCAGCCGTTGGTGCTGATACAGGCGCGGGCGTTGCCGAGTCTTCTGATATGGCGGTATCGTCCTCGCCATTATCAACTAGACCTTTCTTTGCTAACGGCTTAATAAGTATTCTCTTGTACTTAGAAGAGGGAGGACGATTTTTCCTTGCAGGTGAAGCGGATGGCGACGAGCCTTGGGCTTCTGACTCTGTTGAGTGATTATGCTTCGAATGTTTCTGTTTCGCCGGCGGTCTCGTCACCAACGCTGATATCTGGGCTAACTCTGGCGACCTGCTGTTTTCACGCGATACAGATTCTTCTTTAACAGGGGAAGAATCGTCTTCTTTCTTAACTACGGGCTTTATATTTAATTTAAATATGTCAGGCGAACTCGGCGGCATTGGTGAATTTGAATTGGAAGAACTTATTTTTAGTGTCAATTTAGGTATCAAACCATCTGCTGATTTTTCTTTCTTTTTCTCTTTCTTTTCTTTTTTTATTCTATCTTTTATTTCTTGTCTCTCCTCTTTTTCTTTTTTCTTTTCCGACTTATCTTTGTTTTTATCTTTCTTATCTTTTTTCTTTTTAATTTTAACACCATCTTTGTCTCGTTTTTCCTTTTTATGTGATTTATCTTTTTTCTTGTCTAATATATCTGTTTCTTTTACTTGTGATAAATCTGAAGGTGTAACTGTTAGTTCTGGCTCTATAACCGACTCTGCTTCGGGAATCGGCGTGAGCGGTAAGGGTTCCGGTGAAGGTAGTCTAGCCGGGGGTGGCAGTTCTCTCAGCGGTTCTTGTCTCACGGGCTCAACTTTCGGAGGATTTAATTCTATTGTGATATCGGGCTGTACTGGTGGCATTTTGTATATACTTGATTTATGATCTTTACTAGACTTTGATTTTTGTTTTTGTAAAATATTTGGAATGGTTGTAGCTTTGTGCTTGTCGTGACGATCTTTCTCACGGCCCATCATTGGTGACTTACGCATTATTCTTTCTTCTTCATTTTCTACGGGTATTACTTCCAGACTAGGACGACGAAGCATTGGCGGTATTTTCACCGGAGACGATCGGGACGAATGGGGGAAGTTACCCATTTGCATTAGGTGATTTGGAATACCTGGACCAAGACCGCCTTGTAAGAAACTAGGTCCTGGTATTAGTGGAGAACCACCACCCATGGCAAAGGCATTACTAAGAATATTTGGCTGTAAGCCTCTCAATGCTGGATTATTAGCTAAACCAGCAAGGAAATCACCCCCAGGTATCAAACCAGGATTTGGAATTAACCCTGGTCCAGGCATTAGTCCTCGACCAGGAGGCATTGTATGGAAAAATGGAAAACCAGGTGGCATTTGCGTCAGTTTTTCACCTTTTGTTCTACCTGATTTTGGAGGTTTCTCATGTGGTAGCTTCATCATTTTCTTTTTCTCTGCCATTTGCACCATTCCAAAAGCTAACTGTTGGTGCTGTTTCTTTAATTTTGCCTCTAATTTCGCAGCTTTATCTTTTTTATCTTTATGTTTCTTTTCTTTCTTTAATTTTGGACCGACACTAGGTGGTTCTTTGGGAAATGGTAATTGCAGTGACTTGTTGATGGACAATCCTCCTGGCCTAGGTTCTGGTGGCTGAACTCTAGACTGAGGTGCTGGACTTGCTTCCAATGAGTCATCATCAATATTAATAACTTCATGTGATCTTATATCTATTTCTCTTGACAAATCTACTGGACTATTATTATTGTTCATTAAGGATTCTTCACTTTTTACTCTAATATTTTCACTTTCATGTGAATTGTGCAATCGTGAGATCATGGTTTCAGACTGTATATTTAATTTTTCAGAAACAACCTCTGGAGCATTCTTATCGTCTTTCGATTTGTTCGATATTCTTTTAAATATATTAATTTTTGATCTGTCTGGCTGTGAAGCCAATTTTTCATCTTCATCTATGACTTCTTTTTTAATTTCAACTTCTGGAATTATAGAATTTGTATGATGTTTATTTACAGGTATAGAATTTGAAACAAGTGGAGATTTTGAAATAGGTATTTTCCTTGGTACTGGAATTGCCTCTTCCCCTGGTATTAATAAACTTCTAGGAATTACAGGTGGATCAATTGGTTCTTGTTTAATAACTGGTTTTACAGGTTCCAAAACTACTGGACTTGGAACAGGTATTTGTGGGGGTGGCATAACTTTCGGAGGTGGTGTTGGCCTTGGCGCCGGCATAGTTACATGGTTATGGTGTGTAGGGTGTACATCTTTACTTTTCATAGGATATCCTGGAGGATACCTGTCCAATTTATTACTATCCTTAGATTTATTACTTTCACTTTTATGACTTTTATCTTTTCTTTTACTTTTCATAATTTTACCATTCAATAATTTATTCTTTTTAGATTTCTTATCTTTATCTAACATTGGTACTTTCACTGCATTAGAGTGGTGTGAGTTAACTTTATGTTTATCATGATGTTTCTCAGTGATAATTGTTGGTGGTTTAGCTTCAGGAAGCTTGCCCTCCCTCGCCGGTGATAGAAACCCAGACATAGTCATCATAACACTACTGATTTCTCTAGTTCTTTCCTCTTCATCCAAACGTAACCTTGGCCTTTTACTATTTGGTAATGACACAGGGTCAATGGGTCTCTTGAATGGGTCTTTAGGTTTTTCTGGACTGTCAGTGACAGATATTTCAGGACTTGTACATGTTGCATTGCTATCATTACTTTCAATACCATTTTGACGGATTTCAACAGTACCCGCAACAACTGGTGTATCGCGTTCCTTTTCAGGATACATAGGAGGAAGGTGTTCATGTACGTGCATAGGTCTTGTGACAACTTCATGACTGCCAGGTTTGAGAAAGTTCAAATTGGACTCCTTTGGTTTGGGAAACTTTTCTGATTTGACAGGTGTTGGTACCGGTGGTACACAGCGAGTGTAATCAGCTAATTCAGGTAATTGAATGTGAAGGTCACGAAACACTAATCCTAAGTCATGTAAATTTGGTTCAGTCCTATTGAATTGTTCAGCATATCTATTAGCTTGTGTACCCAATGTGCAAATGTATTTCTCTAAAACATGAACCAAAATATCAAGTGGGGCGGAGTTTATTCCATTCCATCCTATAGTTTGGCATATTTGCGCAACATTCCTCCGTAGTATCTCACGGGCGTACGCCTCTGACATTATGACACCAACAAAGTTATCTGGAACAAATGAATATATAAAATTAATATTGCTAAACAATGCTCAAATAAGGTATGTGGAATTTGCTGACAACAATATTCAGATTCACATGTAAACCTGATATGTTTATATACGATAGTATAGCTAAAACAGCAAATCTCATGATTTTCGTACCTGCAAGTGTCTAGTAGTACAGAGACGATATCGCAAACAAGTGGAAACTCCAAGTTTAGAACACACATGTATGCTTCGCTAGTATCCTTAAAATTCACGGGTAATTTATCATAACACATTTATGGGTTACAATGAGATATAACGAAGTGTTTACGTAAAAACTTCTCAGCATTCTACAAACACAGTGCCCCGTGCGCCATGATTGCATTTTGGGTTGTCAATGTTCTGTGTTGCAAGGCAATAATAAATAAAATGGCGGTCTTATACGGATGCGTTCACTAATAAGAACTTATAGACAAGATTATAAGATAACAAATTAGATGTAAGAACTGTCAAAATTACGTACAGTTATGATTCCATGCTTAACTTAAATAAATTGTGTAATTCTTATACATGATAAAAATAAACTAGTATAAAATGTGATAAAACTTAAAAGTTTTTATTCAGTAAAATATTATATTTAATTGTTCAAGAATTTGAAATTCTAAATTCTTGAACAATTAAATATAATTTAGCGTTTGACGTCCTCACTATACTGTTTTTTATTATAATTTACCATTTATTATTAAATTAAACACAAAAGTAAACGAAACATTGCTAAAATTATTTACACGCAAATAGAACATCGTGATCAATTTATTATAGCAACATTGTTTAGTTCTTGTAACCGATTACCAATGTGACATTTAGCATCATGTCAAACAAAACCGCAAATGGTTTACTGACGATGTGCTTTTGTGGATGCAATTTCATTTATTATTTATCATTTGTAAACTTGTAGATATGTTATTGTAGTGTGAGATATTTGTTACAAAAACTGCAATCTTTATAATAATCTTTGAAGTAATGATAATATATAAATTAATTGTGTATAAAGAGTTTGCCCTACAGTTGAGGACTTGGAACGTTTCTTAGTGATATCTTAAAATATTAGTGGCATTTTTTATACGGCCAGCAAAATGACTACTTCATCAGAGGATGTTTTGCTGAGCGTTGGCCATGTCAGGTACAAAAAGGGCGATGGAACCCTCTATGTAATGAACCAAAGACTGGCTTGGATGTTGGAAAATAGAGATACGGTTGCTGTCTCTCATAAGTATGCTGATATTAAAAGTAAGCTATGTTCGATGTTATTAAAATTACATTTCTTTTAAGTATAATATTTATTTATATATAATTTTGTGTCAATAAATGAAAATTTAATAAATTAAGATACATTAGATCTTCTGTTACATATACTATTGATACCATATTTATATCAATGCTAGCATTGGCTTTAAATAAAAACTGGCTTTTTGTGTCTATACATTTTCAGCGGGGTATGTAATCTAATATAAAATGTAATGTTTACCAGATATATTAAACATATTTTTACTACATGAACAGGTCTAAATAAAAATTCACACCTAAAAATAATTTTCAGCTCAAAAAATCTCACCTGCTGGTAAACCAAAAGTGCAATTACAAGTGGTTCTGCATGATGGAACATGTTCGACGTTTCATTTTGTCAATGCAGCGGGTCTTGAAGCTCAGGCCAAGGATAGGGATCAAGTGAAGATGTTACTGCAGAATCTGTTACCACAGTTCAAGAGACAAATTGATGGTGAATTGGAGATGAAATCTAGGTTTGTTATGGTTGTTTATAATATATTTTTTATATATACTAGTAAGCCTGGCAAACTCCGTTTCGCCAGTAGATCGCTTCGTTTTTTGTAACATTTCGTTTAGGGATTAAAAGATGAAGAAAAATTATATTTTTGTTTTATATTTCGACTTAAAATGAAACACTTATTTTCGTAAGGGATACTCACACCATGTACTGGCGCCATCTGCTCCACCACCATGAAAAACCATATTGGTGTGTAGTACATACCATGTATCAGAGATGGCGCTGTATGTGAAAAATGATTTTCCGTTTTCCTACTTTACTGTCGAAATTTTTCCTGAATTTTGTTTGCTATATCAAACAAAATTTATGGATATAAAGCCCGAGACCTTTCCAACGAATGGAAAACCTTGGAAATCGTTTCATGTGTTCTGGAATTATAGTGTCAGGAAAAAAAACTTGACTTATTTTTATATTATATATATATATAATTTTAAGAATTAATTGCTTAATCATTGCATTTACAGTCAGATGCTGTTCCACAATAGTCTCAAATTAGTTTTTATTACATCTCCAATACTTTAATATTAAATCATATGTATTTACTTTACTATCATAACTGATCTTACAGTTTATAATATGCTGTGGCCACCCTGAACCCTAGCTATAGATGACTGCTGATTTGATTTTAGATCTTTTCATCCATTTGATTATTTACTTCCCTAGTGAACAAACAAACTGTTACTTCAACTTATCAACCATGTAGATAATATTAAGCTTATTCTCTGACAGGTTACTATCGCTACATCCTACCCTGAAGCATTTATACGAAGACTTAGTTATATCAAAAGTTATAAACAGTGAGGAATACTGGAATACACCTACATTAAAACATTATACAGAGTCAACTAATATGAAACAGGAAGCTGGTGAGCAAAATCATTCAATTTTACACTAGGTTTTACCTGAGGCTTTGTCTGTGTTGTCAAAAAGAAATAAAATGAAGTGTATCCCTCACACATAGGCAAAGGGAACCTAGTGATAAGACACCATTCCCCACATTTTTCTCTGAATTCTGTAGGCAATGCATGTTAAGTGGCCTGCACTTTGCCTTGTCACCTGAGTGCAGAAATGAAAATATAAATTTAAATAAATACTTAATTCCCTCGAGGGGGATCAAACTCACAAACAGTTGATTTTACAGCCACATTTTGTGCCACAACTTATTAATGTTGTATATTATAGCCTATGTATATAATTTTTTAAAGTATATAATTATTTATTTATTTATTAATGGGCTTGTATTATTTTCATCAATTTGTTGTGAATCCTACAACTCAACCTGCAATGACACTGACTTTAGATTCCCTCTCATACTTCTTTATGTAGAATATTATAGAAGTATAAAACTAAATAAAACTATTTGTTTATTCATAGGAGTATCAGGAGCATTTCTAGCAGATATACAACCACAAACAGATGGATGCAATGGTCTCAAATATAATCTAACACAAGACATAATAGATGCTATATTCAAAACATATCCGGCAGTCAGAAAAAAACATATAGACTATGTTCCCAATAAAATGACTGAGGCTGAATTTTGGACTAAGTTTTTTCAATCACATTATTTTCATAGGTAACTTTTTTTTTATGGTATAGGAAACGGTAAACGAGGTTTTTCGGGTCGTTTGATGGTAAGTGATCACCGCCGCCCACGACCCCATGCAACACCAGAGGAACCACAGGTGCGTTGCCGGCCTTTAAGGTGGGGTTTGGCGCCGGTGCCCAGGCATTACCTAATGCGAAACAGTGGCACTACTTCACGCCGGTTTTAAATGCTGGGGGTGGTATAAAACCGGTCGAGTCTGCCCATGCGTGTTGCCATTACTGGCGACGTGACTCTACCACACGTACTTTAGTCGCCTCTTACGACACCGACAGTACCTGGGTGATCCTATTCTAGGCCGGGATCACGCGGTAAAAACTAACTAACTTATTACGTAACTTTTTTACTAGTAATTTTTCTTTTTGGCTTACTCTCTATTCCCCATATATATCCATTTGGACTGTTCCCCACTTACCGCCCCTATATTAGAGCCTTGCATTGTTTTCTAATTATGTATGTATGTAAATTTGTAATTAAATAAGAAATTATGTATGTAAATGATTTTTCTACTTTAAGTAAATGGAAAATTCATTCACATACATACTTCCTATCGTCAACAATAGCGAAATCAAAAATATTTGCGATACTAATGTGTTCAATGTCTACTCATGGAATAATTGTTTTAAAAATAATTTCATTTTCTTGATAAAACTGGTTGGAAAAAGATAATTGATATAATGCTAACTCCCTTAAAATGAAATAAAATAAATATATATTATGGTTTCAATCATGGCACATGACTGTAAAACACAACTATCGCGGGTTCGAGTCGCACTCGGGACTAATCATACCCAATGTTTCAAAAATTGGGCAAAGAAGTGTATTACGACTACGCTAGCAGGATTAATATAAACCCTAATATGCGGGAAATAGCATGAAGCTTATAAAAAATTATAAAACTCAGTAAATAATAATTCAATATATTAATTTAGCTTTAAAAGTTTAGATAAGATTCACATTTTTATCTCATTGATTGTAGCCTCCATAGCTCAGGGGTTAGAGCACTGGTCTTGTAAACCAGGGGTCGAGAGTTCAAATCTCTCTGGGGGCATGTTTACATGTCTTTTTAATTTTATATATATATTTTTTTGTTTTTCTTTTCTTTTGTTTTTTTTTTGGATATTTTTCGCGTTGTAAAAATTATCTCAAGTTTTTTTTTCTTTAACTTAACTAAATTTAAATATCTCTGGAGGCATTATCCCTCACTATAGATTTTTAAATTGTGAATTTTTTATTTGTTTTTTTTACATAACTGGTGTATAAAGGCTGAAGTTAATTTTTTGAATTAATATTAGATTAAATATTGTATCTTATTTATTTACAATTACTTATTTATTTTCTTTTTTATTTACAATTTTTTTTATTTCTTTGTATATTTTAGGCAGATCTTATGAAGCATATGACGGAGTACGCAGAACGAGCCTAGTGTTGACACTATTCCCTTACACCATCTAATTATCAATATATTGACTGTCACAGCCGTTGCATCTCCGATTAGACATAGTCTTATCTTTTATTTATTTATTCATTTACAGAGATCGTATAGCATCATCGTCCAGTAAGGATTTATTTGGGGAATGCGCTAAAATGGACGATCAGGCGATAGCGTCAGCAATGAAACACACACCTTTGGATATAACGGTATTTTATTATAATTTTTAATACAAATAAATTAAACGTTTTGGATTTGTGACTGCGACTTTTGAAAAACGTATAAATTTTTATTTACAAAATGAGAGAAACAATATCACTATTTATTTATAAAAAAAATGTTTAGTACATTGTTTAAAAATACAAAATAAAAGTATTTAATTTTTTTAGACACTATTTCTGTTAAAATTTAGACTCTTATTTCATTTACGAATTAGGTTACAGTTTTACCTTTTTATAATATTTGCCTATCTTATAGGCAGAGCTACAGGGAAAAAAATATAATAACAACAAAACAAAAACATTGCTTAAATGAGAATCAAACCAACAACCATAACATAAAATAAATACATATAAAATATTAATTTCAGGTCGATATACCACAATTTACAGAACCAATACCTCTTTTACCTGAAGAAGATTATAGTGAAAGGGAAAAAGATGGCACCTCAATACATAGAAGTATGATTAAACGATTTAACCAACACTCTATTATGGTGAATATTTGTTATTCCAGTTTTGTTTTTTGTTGTTGTTTTTTTTTAGCTTCACGCTGTATCCCGCGCGTTGTTTCGTGTTACGGTACGGTTAGACAGAGAACCTCGGTATATAGTTTTAAGACACTCTCCATTTCCATTGAAACACAGCCTCCACTCTCAGCAGAATTTTGGAGGCAACACACAATTGTGTTGTTTTTCACATTAAATAAATTTCTATATTCATTATTAATTTATAATAATTAATATAAATTAAAATTGCAGGTGCTAAAAGCTAGTCAAAAAAATTCCAACACAAATTCAAACACAAATAACAACAACAGTAAAACAAAATTAATAGAGAATGGTCTTAAAGAGAAAGAGAGTAACGGTATAGAAAAGAGAAGAGCAGAAGAAGAGATACAAGCACCGGATAAAAAGAAGAGATTACTAGAAAAGATTTATTATGAGGATTTGGATAGTGGCAGCGGGAATAGTGATATGCAAGAGTTGAAATTGTCGAAGGTAAATTTATAATATAATATGTAATTATGTTGTATATAGAAAAATATATAATTTTGTGCTTGTATTGCAATGGATTGTTGAATAGTTTGAAAACTTTTTTATCAAAAGTAAGAAATATCTTAAAATCAAATCTGCGAAGCCATCTGCAATTAACTTCAAGAAGGCCGTAACTCTTCAACTGTACTGTATTAAAAAATTCTTAACTAAAATAAATTATATTTTTGACTTTGACATTTAGGATATTTTGTTTTAGATTTTATTGTTAGAAATAACTTACAGGATCGTGTTTAGTAACATGGTGGTCCCAAGCCCGGTTGTCTGTCAACCTTTTGAAACATATATTACATTGGTATATCGCGTTTATATAATTTGAGGATTCTTTCCTTTGTAATATTTCTTCTTTTTGTTGTTCTTATAATAAAGAAAGTAAAAATATATATAACTACTAATTACTAAAATTACAAAACTGAAGGATTTGCTTACTGAAATGCAAATGTCCAAGCCCTAAGGAACTATAATACTGGTTGGAAATTACATTTCAAATGTTATTATTATTCTTGATATTATAAAGATAAAGAGATACCTTTAAAAAATTTTACAAAAAAAATGGGGACGGAATTTTTTTGATATATATAGTACAGTTACCGAATCCCCCCTGACGTTTGGTTTTCTAAATTGTGCATTGTACAATCAGGAAGAAAATAATAGAAAATAAGAAAATTCCCAAAATCAAATCCGTGCAGTTTACCTATATACCTAACTAAATTCAGGACAGCCACCATTCGTTGACTGTACTATATCAAATATTTACTGTTAAAGTAATAATAGTGCAGTAACTCTCAATATCAATCTCATCGTTGGCCACTCCCTCAGTGGTGTTCGTACGACGTCGTTACGGCACCTCTGTCGCTTCAATACTCTTTGATCTTATCTTCCTTGGTCTGCCGCGCGTGCGTTTTATTACGGTTTCATAGTTTTCTGTACTTTCGGTAGGTTGAAGAGACTGTTAAGTAAAAAATGTAAAGATTTCTTTTTACCCTGTATCTAGCATATAGCAGGGGAGATATAGGATACATAGTTTCACGCTGTTTCAAATTTAAACTTTTGTAACTAAACATGCTTTATAATAAATAAATATGAATCAGCTTCACAATGTATCCCGCACGTAGCAGGGTAGGCAGAAGGAACCTGTGTTAAGACAAGAGTTAAGACACTCCGTTCCCCACGTTCCGCCGAATTCTGTGAGGAAGTTGAGTAGCGTTGAGTTCAACGCCGCCCTTTGCCTCGACATCAGAGCGAAGGAATGGAAATATTAATTTTAAATAAATATTTCATTTCTTCGAGTGGGGAACGAATCCACAACAAGTCGGTTTACAGCCACATTAAGCAAATAATAATAAGTAAAGAAAAACTGAATTTTATTGATTTTTTCAGGTAGAAAGATATTTATTAGGGCCAGCATCTCAAGTGACGCAAACTACTACAAGCACAAGTACCCCACCGCCTTTATCAGCATTAGTTTCTATATGTCAAGTAAGTTATGTTTTATATTTACTTTTTTATTGTCTGTTACTTTTTTGTTGAAAACAAAAATACAGATTAAAAATATTTTTGAGTTGAATAGTCCATTTGTCGAGTCTATATTATGTTATGTTATGTTATGTATAGTTTAGTTTCGCACACCCTGTTGTATTTAGTTTATTATATACAAAATTTCAGCTAGTATATAACCGAATTAATTGAATCATCGAAACTACCTCACTCATTTACTACTCTTTCTCTCCGGCATGGCGCGGTGGTCAACAATAGTTCTATATCTGTCTCCCTCACTCATGGACTAATATATATATTGTTCTATCTCTCAGGCATGGAGCGGCGGTCAACAGTGCAGTCGTCCGGTCCGCATAGGCGCTGGCGCGGCTGTAGGTGCGCTAGGAGAACTGTCCCCCGGTGGAGCTCTTATGAGGCAGCACCACGCTGCTTCTATGGCTCGTGAGTTTTTGTTATTATTTTTATTTGTTTTAGAGGTTAGGATTTTGTTACTGAATTGTAAATGGAATTATTGATTTGTGTATAAGAATACTTGCATAGGCTACGAAGTCTTAGTTTTAAAATGGGTCCTTTTAAAAGAAGTTTTAAATGACCGTCAGTACGGCTCCTTACTTAGCATTAATTTTTGAACAACAATAAAAATTGTAACAAGCGTATGGTAAGAAAACGTATGGCTTCATTGGTCAGAGCGCTTGGACGGTTTCCAAAGAGGAACGGATTCAAATCCCGCTACGTTCAATTTTTTAGTCGTAGTCTGGCTTTTTTTTTTCATATATTTATATATTCTCAATAGTTACATAGAAAGAATCGTCTTATGCATTTGGTCAAGAACGGAATGTCTTGGAGATAAATTTGTCGTCCCTGCTACATAAAGAGAGCTGAAAATTAAAATCCCATTTCTGCTCGAAAATTCTTAACTCAAATTTTGTGATTAAGAAAAACATGGTCTGGTAACTTAACACGTCAATGCATAATTTGTTGTTACAATCTGTCAATTTAAAAGATTTTTTTTTTCAACGTTATACGCAAAATAATTAGCAGGTAACTTTAAGTTTACACACACACACATACACACAACACTTTTCAGATACGACAGAAATTTGTCTTTAACTTATCTGTGGACTTGTGATCGTGTACGGATCAAGATTATATGTTTAATTACATATGAATGTGTAAACATATGTGTGGATTAGTGATACTATGTGCGGATATGTAATAAGATCTATGCATGCGATCATAGTAACGTATTGTATGTGTGATCTCGTATATGTGTGGCCCAGAGCTGGTCCCGGCCGACGTGCAGCGCGAGCTGCAGCGCCTGTACCTGTCGTGCGGTGAGCTGCTGCGCGAGCTGTGGCGCTGCTTCCCGCAGCCCGGCGCGGAGCCCGACGCGCGCGCCGGCGCCTTCTACGACGCGCTGCTCCGCTTCCGCAACGTTAAGTTACGCCCCTTCGAGGTGAGTGTTAGCTGTCTGTACCTGTAAGTACACTGCGGTTGGTGCGTCGTGTCGCTCTGAAGCTAGGTTTTCTCAATTTTTCTCAATTAAACAATTATTAATATCTCTCGACGCACATAATCACAGTCATTTTCGTTATTTATGGCATGAAAACATCCTATAAATACTATTTAAAATTACACTTTATTCTGTTTATACATTATATAATAAAGGGAAATTGAAAAGTTTTAATGTATCGATTATCACGAATTATCTCTAGGTTCTCTTCTTATAATCTATTTAAAATACTATACTTTATATACTCGTATGTGTCTTATAAATATTATATTTCTTCTAGTCTCGACCATCGTGTCCAATCGATATTGTCAATCAGTGTGTGTTACCACTATTAATATGAAAAATATATATATATAAAATTAATTATATATTATAACTCCACTAAATAATATTCTTAGCAATAAATTAATCATTTCCAGGAAAAAATGCTGCGAGACTTAACGCCGTTAGCCACATCATTAACACGCCACATGAATCAAATGATAGACACCGCGTGCGCCAAATACGCGTTGTGGCAACAAAGGCAGGCGAAGTTACGGTAACATCGTCATTATTGTCGCGGTAATGATGATCATTATATTAATTATTGTCATTTTTATCATTATTCGGTTGTGCATACTGAATATATCACAACACTCGTTATGAATGTGTAATGCAGATATCAATGTGCTGCACCACGACGGCCAATTTGTTGCGTTTGTTAACCAATTAAAAATATATAATTTTATAATTTGAAATGTATATGGGTAACTTTAACGTTTAATTTTAACTTTTCACTTCCATGCCCTTATATAATGGTTTCGATAATTAATATCGTTACTAAAATATTATTATTATGTTAATATTATTATTATGTCATGCTGATGACAATAGTGATGATGATTACAATTAAGACTGAACGTCTATCTGCCCTCATTGAATATTGCATTTGTCATCATTATCACTGTTAGTATATAATTGTTGTGAATATTAAAAATATAATGATAATAATGATGATGATAATGTCTTAATGATGATGATGTAGATTTTTTGTACTTTTGTTAATATATGTATTAATGAAATTGTATTTAATATATTTATATTTGCGAATAATAGTATAAAAAGTATTTTGGATTATTAAATAAATGTATAGTTATATAATAAGATCTTTGATTTCATTGTATAACTGTAAATTTCTATTAAATAATAACTTTCTTTTAAATTATACGTATCTGTTTTCTTTTTTCAATTTTGGTTCGAAAAATTTTATTGCGCTAAATCTATTAAGTTTCATTTCATTATTAAAAAAAAAGCAATGAATTTCTCTGTTGACTCCACTTAAATAAATTATATTTATCGAAAACACTAACGATATATATAGTTATATGCAAACTATAATATTTATATATTATTTTATTTTGTTTTAAATTTGAAAACAATTTGTATATAAAAAAACAGGGAATATGAAAATAAAAATATGAACGAGACAGTCAATTTCGAATATACTTGTCTCTTTGATATTAGTTTCTTATATTTAATACGTAAGAAAGGGATGACAGTATGATGCTATTTCTTTCTACAGCCATTTGTTAATAATACTCTGAACGCTAAAATTGTATTATTTTAAAAGATAAAAAATTTAAATATTTATATTGGGTGGTAAAAGTCGTCTTATTTTAAAAGTCGCTGTAAACTCTTCGAACTCTTCTTTGTTGTATATTATTTTTTCAATTATGTTTATATTTTGCAAATTAATAATTTATTTTGTTAATTTCAATACATGTGTTGCCAAATTTTAATATGTACATTAATTTTTTTTTCTAAAAATGGTAAAAGGTAATAATAATAATAATAATTTACAATTTTTAAATGATTAATTAGATCACAATAGTGTGTTCAATCGCTAACATAAGCAATAATAAGCTTACAAATTTTATATTCAAATATAATCGATTACATTTAATGATTTGTATAAAATTGATATCAGCCTTCCGAATTAAAATTATACATTATCTATAATTCAATCAAGACACTATGTTATATGAAGTTAACACGCTTGTTGGATTTTGTCAAGTGTCTGATCGGGGTGCTTGGCCTGGCTTGTAACAGTTAACGCCAGCTTGAAATAAATTTCAAAAGGATATTTTGCTGCCCAATATTACAAAAACTACTAGTTAAGGCCTGTTGTGTGCGGGATACAGCGTGACGCTGCATTAAATACAAATAAATAGTGAATAATTGTACATATATTTGTTTTTTTTTTTAAATATAAGCTAAGTAATAAAAATACACTCCTGTCACACTTGCCTCACAGGAACATACTAACGCACTCACGTGTAAATAGTAAACAAGCGCTCGTGACGCTTGACAAGTTTCGGCCAGCGTATAAATTACGTACAATGGCGTGATATAAAACTTATAAAAAAAACATATTTGTCTTGATATAATAGGAGTTTTTTTTTTAATTTTTAAGATATATATTATAAATATGTTTATTATTTTAATAATTGGTTTTAAATAATCCTTTCATACGCAACTTCTCAGTACGATCTCTGTATTTTTTTATTGTTCCGGTTTAAAATAATTGAAGTAATATAAAAAGCAATATGTTTAGGCTACCAAGGTGTTCAATGTTAATAAATCGACAACATATAAAGAAATCATCATTATTTTGTAAATAACGTTAGATTTTAGGTTTAAAATCAAAAAGTATTATTATAAAAAAAATTAATAAAGAAATATTCAAAGTAAACTTGAGAATTCGGCAGTGCGTGGGGTGCGTGGGGTGGGTTCCCGCTGGTATATTGCTGGGCGAAAAATGCGTGAAGCAAAGAAACATTGAACCACTTTCTTCATTAAATTAATATACGTTTATGAACTCAAAATAAATGGACTGCCTTTTGTACCAATAAACATAATATATAAGGTTTAATTAGTAATAGAATCAGTTTGAAAAGCTTATTTGTATACAAAAAAAATTGCTTATTTCTATACATTATTATTAAATTTCATATAAATTCATCACATATTTAAGGTTGATATATGAATAACTTAAGGTTGCTTTTGTCGACATATTAAATAACTTAAAAGATAATATAACATAAATTATTACAAATAATAAGATATATGGCATTAATATGTAAAAAACAAGCAGATGTACAAATAAAAGGAAATAGTTACAAAACTTTTTTTCAAACATCACTATAATGTTAATAATAGTGTCTTAAAAGAATGTCTTCAAAATAACTAAAATTGCTATTAAAATAGAGCTTCTCTCATAAATATTTTGGAATGTAACTATATGAAACTTGTATATAAAGAGGTTTCTTCGCAAAAATCGATTTACTATTAAAAATATATATAATATTTTATCTGTATTATACAAATATTTTGTCGATTCATATAAAAATTTTAGTAAACACATTCTTACTTTTTTTAAATCTTTCACATTTTTTCGATTTAGTTGTAACAGAATTAGATTAGACTGTAAAAAATTGTATATAACATTTTGTATTGTATAGATGTTGTTAAACACAAATTTACTATGTAAGTTTAAAATGGCATTTTCTTACACCAAATAAAAATAATGGTTCTCCTGCATGTTGAAAATATTTAATAAATGATAAAATAAATAAATTGTAACTGTGGATATATTTATAATATACTAATATTACATTTATGTAAAGATAGTTTGGCTAATTGAGAAAATATATAAAAATGGCGCTCAGTTTTTAAAAATAGAATTGTCAGATTGGCTGACAACTGTCAAATTGACAAATATTACAATTAGTCGCACAAATAGCTACGATGAAGGTATATAACTATGGAATAAAATTTTTAATCTGTTATAATAACGTCTTAGTTAGCTGGCTCTACAAATGAGGCCTTTGTGGCGCAGGGGACGACAATAGTCGATTTCCTCTCGGAGGAATATATTAATTTCTTTTTTTTCTCTAGTAACAAGCCCAAGGGTGATGTTGAGTTCCGCAACAACATAACGCAAAGTTAAATAAACCATTTAGACATCGTGTATAATATTTTTTTTGGCGTAAACTATCTAGACATTCACATAGTGTAAATTAAATTTCATTATTACAGACCAAAATGTTACAGACCAGATTATAGGACTGGAATCTGTACTCATAGTACAGAATTACAAAAATTGAAAATAATAAAAAATATATATTAAAAAAGCATTAATAACAATAACTAATATCAGCGTCACGCTGTACCCCGCACACAGCAGGGTAGGCAGAGGGAACCTAGTGTTAAGACGCTCCGTTTTCCAAATATGTAAGATATTTATAAATGTGTTTTTTTATAATAAATAATGTTATATTTTTTTTGGTTGAAACAGTGGAATTGGTCTGTTCTCTTTTTTGTGTAATTAGTAATATTGATGCATTTTTATTTTTACGGTTATGAGTTCCCCCACTCAACGCGTAATGCTTTGAGAATTCGGTAAAGAGTGGGGAATAGAATGTCTTAATTCCCAGGTTCCTATGTTCCCACTGTCTACCCTACTATGTTTGGTATACAGCGTGTAGCTAAAAAAATTGCTTTAAAATATATATATATGTAATATATCTCTGAGTGAGGGTTTTGCCCGCTTAATTCGCAAATGCCACTTATATAAATGGTGAATCTTTTGTTAAATTCTTTCGTTAGTGCGGACTGATTTGACGTGTGCAGAGTAGGTTTCTTGGGGTGTGTAGGAAAACGCTAGAAGATTTGTCAAAATTTTTACGGAAACGGGAATACATTTTCTTTTTAGCTTTACGCTATATCCCGCACATAGTAGGATAGGCAGAGTTTAGATATTTTTTTTCCCACAAGCAATAAATAATATTATTGTAATAATATTTTAAGTTCTCATTGTAAAAAAAAGATAATTTAGTTAAATTTCTTTTTAAGTATGGTCTTCTTTATAAGTAATATAATTTAAACACGTTACTTTTAAAAATACAGTTTCAGTCAATTGTAAACATTGTTCAAAACGTTCCTGTATTTATACACATAATAATTGTAATAAAATATAGTACGGCCAACGAGTCGTGGCCGCCTTAAAGCTAAGGATATTTATTACTTTTGATAATTTTCCTACTCGAGTAAACAATGCGCAAAAGTTTAGAAAACCTTATTTCAGGTCGGTCACGACTTGTTGACTGGACTATAATAATTTGTAACGACAATAAATATCTAGGCGTTAAGTGGCAGTCAAAATTTCTGGTTACCATATTGGTTTAGATCATTTACTAATTAAGGTATTTTTTTTCTTATTATAGTTAAAAACAATTTTTTTCGTTGTTTTTTTTTTTTTTGGGAATTAATGAATAAATGTATTTTTTTGTGTTTATGTATGTAAAAGCCTTTTTGTTAAGATGGATATAATTCATTTTTTTGTTTGGTGAAATTTGATATTTTTTAAAAATTTATGTAAGTTTTGTTCTTAACGTCTCCAATGTTCTTACTATTGAGTTTTGTTTCCTTTAAATATATGAAACGTTAAAATATTAGCAAGTATTTTTCATATCATAATTGATTCTCAACTTTCAGTTTATTTATTATAATATAACTTTTCTCATAATTCTGTTTCGAGAGAAACGCTCAACTCTCGAATGGGATACGTTGTAAATAAACAGTATTTTTTACTTTTCATTGTTTTCTTTTCAAACCTATTATTATAAGTCCTTAAGCAGTCATGACGTAGTGGGACAACGTTTTGACGATATAAAATAAAAATGGAAAATTAGAAAAGTAGATTTAACATTCTCAAAATGATTATATTAAAAAAATACGATAAAAAGTCCACTACAAAAAATAACGGACGGTTTTATGCGCTTTATTGAAAGTTATTTTAGCCATTTCATTTGCAGACAATTTAATTGATATACAAAGAGAACGGGACATTCAGTAAATTGTCATATTTTATATTTTTTTATGATGACGATCTTTTGTGCGTAAGTTATGGCATTGAAGGAAGCGGTTACATGAGTCCACCGCGATTGTAGACATGCTCCGCAGTCGCAGACCAGTGGGTAGGAGACGGCAGTACGTGCATCTTCTACTCCCTTTACCCTGGACGACCCAGACTCAAAATCACCGAGGTGACTCGTAGTATGCGGGCCTTCACAGCATATACCTCCGCGCGTCCGCGTACGCATGGTCTATTTAAAAGCATTTCCCAGGGATAAAAAAAAATACATTAACAGTACCCACTTATATTTTCGATATCATTACTATATACCAGTACGAGTGTAGATCAACAGGGTAAAATGAATCGCAGAAGGAACTACTTCAGAGTTCACAAAAGATATTCCTCATTTTTTTAGGCTTAGTAAGGCGAATTTTGTGCATGTCTGTCTGTAAGAATGGAGTAACAGTTTCAAATAACAAAAATCTCTGGTTGGGTTAGAAAAATCTGAAGGGAAATGAAAAAAATAAAAAAAGTATCATCATTATAATATTCTTTATTATGAAATGGTAAATATTTCGATGCTTACATTTTTACTATCAATTCTTGACTCGTGCACTATTTGCATTATTATATTTAACAAGAAAAAATATAAATATTGCAATTAAAAAAAATGTAGATAATAATATATTTAGAAGACAAAAATAAAATATAATTTTACATTATTTTACATATAAATACTACAAATCTATTATTTTTTTATGAATTTACTGCCGCCTAATTTCTTAGACATTGTGTATTGAGTGGCCGTACTCAACGTCGCACTTTCTCAAGTGAGAATCGAACCCACGACCGTCGTGTTTACAGAGAAAACACATAAATCCATTGTTGTTACTATAATTCTAAAATATACATTTAAATTAAATAAAAAAAATCATATTTTATTTAGAAAACAAAGTATTTATTTTACTTTACGATATAAAAGAGTTACATTAATAGTGGATATCTATAGTAGTTATATGATTAAATTCATATAATTATTACACTATATATTATTAAATACAATTAATAAAAGCATTTTCTATTATAAGAAAATAAATCATAATTATATAATGTTATATTTAGATGATGTCGATTGTTACTGCTGTCATTTAGATGCTGTATCAATACATGACGTGACGACGTAACTTCTTCTCATGATGTCACTCAAATTTTTTTAGGTTTATACAAAGATTTTTTTCATAATAATACATATTTTAATTTCTGTACAAGAAACTTTTGATGGTTATTTTTTATACATATTTAAAATTTAGGCCATTGCATTACTTTTAATATTATATAAAACAAATGTATACGTCATTAAATGGCACGTATTTAAGTAATACAGAAGAAACCCGCTTATCCGGACTAATTGTTAATAGATGTGTGAAAAAGACGTTCGAAAAAATACTGGGCTTAAATCATTCAATTTATATTTAATTAAAAAAATATAATAGTTTTAAAACTCATATGATTTAAATACGTATTAATATTTTTTATAAACTATGGTAAATGAAAAAAGTCAAAGTAAAAAAATATTTTCAAAAACCACATTCAGCAGTTTAGTTTGAGCGATAAGAAGGATTTTTTTAAATTTAATTTTCTAACGAAATATTCAAATTATATTATTATTTTTGAATATTGTATTATGAATAAGTCACAATTATTTATATAATCTGCGTATTAAAAAACTAAATAACTATACATATATTTATTAAGCAACATAAAGAACAACAGCCACTTTAAATATGAAGATATTTTCAACATATATTATTGTAAGTACCAGTTATTTTATTAACGAATTAATGATAACGAAATGAAATGGAATATATTATATTTTTTAACTTTCCATACTTTTTTTTAATTTGAGTTTAAAATCTTAATATATTACTATTACTTAAATAATATTAAGTGGAGTAAAACGAATAAAAGCTATAAGTAGTTATCAGACAGCAGAAATTATATAAATATTAAGTAGAAATATATATTCAAAGGAAAAAATCAATTCAAATTAAACGTAAGAGATATGTAAGAAGTAAAAAAAATATATAATAACATAAAAAACAAAAATTCAAAATGTTACCTTTATATTATTTAAAATAGTTATACAGATGTATACATAGAAAATAATAATATTGCTAATCGTATAATTATAAGTGCTTTTTAAATGTTATATAAATGTTTTATAATAACCTCTTTAAACATTTAAAAATTATTATATTTGAATAAACAATTCCTATACATGCAGTGTAAACTCCGTATATTTCGATTTAACGTGGAATTCCATAAAACGTCGAAATTCCTTTACCTCGGTCGCTTTTTTTATTCCTTTATCAGCTTTACACTGTATCCAGCGAAGAAATACAAATTTAAATTAATATCTCATTTCCTTGAGTGATCAAACATACAACCAGGCCCAGACACTTCAACTTACAGGCTTCAACTTTTATTTGTTTTTGTTACAATATTACACTATACAGTAACTGCTATATATATATGTACCGAAAAAATTAAGACACTAGACATAGGTAGGGGACCTAGTTTTTTTAAACTTAAAAATATATAAATGGATAACAAACTATAATCATTAACATACAACATATATAAAAGATAATAGTCTTTATTTTATTTCATAATAATGATTTAATTCATACTACATGTTATATTTTGCCATTTAACGACCACTCTTTATAAAACAGTAAAATACATAAACACGCAGTGTGGATATACAGAGTTTACACTAAATGAAAATTATCTAATTAAACCACTAACATCTTAATTCATATAACAAGAATACATAGCATATTCTCATATATTATGAATATATATTCTTATAGAGAGAGTTGGGCGCATTTCAATTGCAATTAACAATTAAATATTAATATTTATTTACATAAAAGTTATTGTTGTTATAAACTGTACTGCAACAATACTAATTAATTAATGTTTATTTAATTTATTTGGTTTTTGCGTTTTCGGCACTAAAACAAACTAACAATTGTTATTTTTTTTTTATGGGAGAGGACAAGACAAACGAGCGTTCGCGTCACCTGACGGTAAGTGATCACCGCCGCCCACGACCCCAAGCAACACCAGAGGAGCTACAGGTGCGTTGCCGGCCTCCGGTCGAGTCTGCCCATGCGTGTTGCCATCACTGGCGACGTGACTCTACCGCACGTTCTTTAGTCGCCTCTTACGACACCGACAGTACCAGGGTGATCCTATTCTAAGCCGGGACCACGCGGCTAAATTGTTAATATTTAATTATTAATTGCCATTAAATTTTTCAACCCTAGTTATACACAGTGCATAAATTCCAAATTATTTTTTTTTCCATAATTTATCTAAACGATTTAACGATCCACACAATCAATATAATGGCGAATATAATACCTATAAGGCTGAAAAAGAACATTTTCCTTCTATATCTGCGTTGGTGCTCTGCTGCTTTAGCTAGTTCGTCCACGCCCGTTTCAACACCCGAAGCGGCAGCTTCTATGTGACTCTCAACTGTGTCTGGAAGAAGAAAAATAAGATTTTTTCATATAACATACAGTAGAAACTCGATTAACCGAACTAATTGTTGTCGTTAGTCACCCGGAGAATCCGGATAATCAAATGTATAGCGAATGAGGAGCTAATCTCAACACCGCACAATTACAGGGGAGAATCTAAAGTAATCGAACACGGTACCACCATATAATATCATAAATAAATAAAATATCCGGGCGTGTTGTTAGTAATAAATATTATGGGTTATTTTGTTTCAAATTGTTAAGATTTTTATTATTTGCAGTGTCATAAATAATTAACTTAAATTATCTAATTCATTTAATTTTAAATGGTATAAAAGAAATATAAAAACAATTCTTACCAACAGTCTGCGCTTGAGCACTGACTATATCAGCTAGTTCTTGCATAATTTGATTGACGTCTAACACGTCCGCTTCTATTTTATTCATGTAGGCTTCTTTCTCTAACAGCATGCTGGTTTCGAATTGGACGAGACGAGCCTGAAATTATTGATTTACTTATTTTTTTTCCCTTGTATGGTAAACGGAGAAGGTATAGTGCGGTCACTGAGTCGTGGCCGCCTTGAAGTTAGGTCGTCACTTCTTACGGTAAGAACCTAAAAGTCTAGAAAGCATAATTTCAGGATAGGAGTAAGCAAAAGCAACATAATATTAATTAATTCTGTTTCCTATTAAGATATTATATTATATAATATAATCAGAACATGGGGAGGTAGGCTCAGTTAGTGTTCTCTCTGACATTTCTAACTATTAAAATTAATGCATGCATAGAAAATTTTGGCTTGTCTCGTTCAAATAGTTTTCTCAAAATGGTTTCTTTTTTGTAAAAACTGAAACTTCATACAGTTCAAATGCCCTTTAGACCAATTATCCGTTCAACAGTCGATAGTCTTTTTTCCTGACTTATCTCATTAAGTAATATAACTGAAAACCTTGTATCAAATATATAATTGAGTCAAATAATAATAAAAATAAATCTTATACACCTCACCTGAGCCTGTTGATTATCTAATAGTGAAGCTTCCTCGTCATCAGCCATGGCTTGTCGTTCCAATGCTTCCGGATCGTTAGACCTAGACCGAACCTGAGACGGCATGTGGGCAGCCATTTTCTCTGATAACTCCTTAAATCATTTGGAATTTAGATATTTTTTAAAGTTTTACGCATGTTTCGCGTATAGTAGGGTAGGCAGAACTAATTTAGTATCAAGAAACTCCGTTTATTACTTCTTTTGTAATTTTAGTTCGCAAATCAGCTGTCCGCATGAATTAGCTTTATTACGTCACTTCTCGGACGGATCACTACTACACACGAACACTACACTGTGGCGAGTGGACGTGTACCCTCGATTTCTTATTTTTAATTATTATACGTTAAGAAAAGGACAGCGTGCAGAGACAAAGACACGTACAGCATTTAAACGAAATATCGAATTATATTTACAATTTTAATTCAACAACTATTTATCTTTAACAAATAACCGCAAGTGTACAACTACGATAAATAATTTTAATAATGTTTATTTTTACATTGGATCACACGTCAACTAGTATTTGTGCTTAATACGAGTTCGATTTACCGAAGTAAGTGATATTTTTTTCTTGTTTTCTCTCTTAAGGATCTGTTCCTACCGACATTATTTATTTTGTATATTTCTGTGCTGTATTCCGTTTAGTTTTTTTTTTATTGTATTAATGCATAATTTTTATAAAATAAAGTGGACTATACTAAGAATATAATTAACGATTTAAATAAATTAGATGAAATACCTTGTATGAAGATAAACGATCCCTTGGAACTATCGCAGGAACAAAATGTTATAACAACCAGTCCTTACGTATTAGAACCATAAATATAAGAAGCGTCAACTATTTGTCGTTTTCTACTAAAAATAGTATCAATCAAAATGATGGTATAATAGCATACGTCAATGATAGTTTTCAAGTGAAATTTAAAGAAACTAAATTAACCGGTGGTAGGAACTTTAGAGCCATTTGATTTATTACTACGCGATCTCATATATAAAAATATAATTTTTACAGGTGATGTTAATGTTTAGAGGCCGTCGTGGAGCAGTGGCACAAGGATGCCGCCCGTAAACACGATGGTTGTGGGTTTGATTCCCACTCGAGGAAGTGAAATATTTCTTTACGTTTATATGTCCATTTTTCTTCGCTTTGGTGTCGAGGCAAAGCGTGGCGTTGAGTTCTGCCACTCAACACGCAATGCCTCCAGAATTCGGCAGAAAATGGGGAATGGAGTTTCTTGACACCGTAGTTCCCTCTGCTTACCCTGCTGTGTGCGGGATACAGCGTGAAGCTGTTAATGTTAATATTATAGCGGAGAATACTTAACAAAGCATTCAGATATCTATTTAAATCTTATGGCGTCTTACGGACTTCAGCAAGGTATTGACAAACCAACCCACAAATATACGTGTCACTATATGATTAAAACGGTATATAATTGGAATATTTTTATCTTCGATGAATTCACAGATCACTCACCTATCAATAATATATTCGACTCAAAGTCTGCTGTGATTCAAGAAACTTTAAAAATCGATTGTGATAAAGCTGGGGAATCTATAAGATTATTAAATTGGAGAGAATATTTCAAGATTACTGACCCTAAGCGGCATAGTTTTTAGTAAATAACCTAAAGAAAATATTGTAATCAAAAATACGATTAAAAAATTTACTCCTAAGAAATATCAAATTTTGAAACCCTGGATAACAACAGAAATTTTAAAATCGATACATCAACGTAATAAATAATATGTATAAAGAAATTTAAAATAATTCCAAATAACAAACAACTTAAAAGACAATTTATTGGCTTATATAATTAAATACCACAAAATACAATACTATCAAGTCAAACTAAAACCTAATTCAAATAACTCTAAGCAATTGTGGCATATATTTAAAAAAAACGGGTATAATACAAATAAATCATCTGAACAAATCAATATTAAAGATAGACCGAAAAACACGTTGAATCATGTTAATAAATATTTTACGAATATTGGTCGAGGTATGGCTAGCACAGTAAATAATCATCCTGAATATTGTGGAGATAACGGACGTGTATTTGATAAAAAGCAACATATTGTCGACCGAATGTTTATGTCTCCTACTGATTGTAAGGAAGTTAAGAAAATTATATTGTCGACTAAAGAAAGGATCATCAGGTAATGATAACGATTAGTGGAACAACAGTAAAAGCACTCCATGAGGTATTTAATTGACCCTATTGTTCATTTGTGTAATTTATCTATGGAGACAGGAATATTTCCTGACATATTTAAACAAGCAGTGGTCATACCTATCTTTTAAATTCGAGATGATAATATCCCCGGAAACTATAGACCCATCTCATCATTATTATTATCAACGCTTTCTAAAATTGTACACAAGTCTTGTAATTTTTAGATAAACACTTGGTATACTTGCTACCCAATCAGTTTGAGTGATTTAAAAAAAGCGTTTGACACCGTACCAATTCCCAAACTTATTGCTGAGGAAAATGACACACGCACACACGCGCACAAACGCGCGCACACAAGTGCACACAATAATGAATCAAGTTCTGCTCATATTTGGCCTTTAGTTACTAAATTCTTTGTTTGTAATTTTCTATTATTACTATCAGTTTTATTTAACATATTATACAATAACACATAATCATATGTTTTAAGACAGGGAAATCACTAACTCCTAATACACAGTTCATACTTATTTAGAAGTTAGTAGTAGTTAGTGTGTGATAGTCAAGCTGCGTTTTGAGTGCTCTAAGTGAGAGTGCATTGCCTAATATGCGTTGTTGATTGCAAGTGCACCAGGTAGGGTGCATTGTTGAGTACACAGAGTGCGACATGTCTCCTATATATATATATATATATATATATATATATATTTTCAAGCCAATAAAAATTATTTGAATGTTGCAGTGTAGACACATATAATAAAACACAAATAACCAACAAAAAAATCTTATTAAAATAATTATACCTTTTGTGTTAAAGAATATTTAGCTAACGCATCTGTGAAGGCTTGAGTCAAACGTTCGACTTGTAATTTTTGCGGTTTATCTCCTCTACGCACCACTACGCTAAGCCTTTGTATGTCGCGAGAGGTCGCTGATACAGAACTGTTTACGCTTTGTTGTGTATCGTGGCTGAAAAATACAAAAACATTGAACATTGTAGTTAAAGATTAACATTAATAATGCAGTTTAAAATAGTAATATGTAAAAAAATTCTTCTTATATTATATAATTTTTTTGTTTTTTTTTTCTATTAGAAATGTTTAACACATTTTTAAATACATAAGAATATTAGAATTGTAATCAATGTATTTTTTTCTAATGAATGCAGACATGCCTATATTTCTGATATTTAGAATATCTTGTTGGTTCTTTACACTTAACAATTTTTTTTATTTTTATATTATGTATAAGAAATGTTTTTTTGGCCTAAAATCAAATAGGGTACTTTAAATTATAATATTCAACACTAGCAGAGAACCACGGCTTCACCCGCTTGAATCTTACGAATATTTAATATATTATATATATTTATTTAATAGATTTACAGAATTATCTTGACACACTTGTACAACGAAATATTTGAAGTCTGAATTTCAAATTTTATAAAAATTGGTGCCTATTTATAGATTTTTTAATACAAACTTTCAACCCTTATTTTACCCCTTCAGGGTTAAAACTTTTCAAAATCCCTGAAAAAAGATCCTAATCTCACAGTTTTATCACTAGTAGTAGTACAGCTGTGCATGCATATTACCTCAGTCAGTGGGAACATCTAGTTTTATATATGATTAAGTATAGCATTATAGATGTATAAAATTGTATTTAAGAATAGATTTAGTTTAGTGACATGACATAGTTATTGAACCAGGAAAGTATAATTCAAGGACATTAAATAATCTAATTATACTGTTATTTGTATAGTTTCAATAGGAAAAACCTTATTTATTTTTTGTTAAATGTTGGCATTCAATTTGGGAACACTGCGGTACAGAAAAACAAATTCTGAATGTAAAAGTGATGGTTGTGGTTCCAATTCCCACTTAGGGAAAAAAATCTTACTTTTTTATCGCTTTTAACAATATATATTAGATATTGAGCAAAATAATTGCCACAGAGTTTTTTTTATATGGAGGTGGAGTAGACAAATACATTTTTTTACTATAAATTTGAAAAGATGACTTACATTTTATCTCTTAGCTGCACACTGTCATTGGGTCCACCAATCTGTTTCATTGTCTTTTGCAATGCTCGTAACCCATTATTTATTGTATTGATATTATCCGCAATTCCTTCGCTCAAGTTGTAAAGTTCTGTTGGACTGAAGTCAGCGAAAGCTACTGTAGGAGGTGCCGCCGTAGCTCCGTAGTCACGGCTTGATCCACTGATAGGCTCTCGTTCAGACATTGTTTTACTCCTAAATTTTGGGTTCAATTTAAATTTTTACTTGATTTCGATAAGCTTATCCATAGTTATTTAAATGAACAATTAAGATTTTTGTAGTAGATTGATGGAACATGAACACTAGTTCTATAGTTAAGTAGAATACGTAAGTTTGTACGTAATGATACACATTGGTTTTATGGTTAAATTTTTACACTGCACTGATTAGATTTTCTTTACCAAATTTATACACTTAATCATTGACGATCAAAACGGCGTAAATCATTTTATTATAACTAAACAATGAATCATTTATGTCTCAGTTGAACAACAGCTTACTAACCTTTGCGTAACCTATTTGAGGGAAACCGGTACGAAAAATAATTTTAATTCAAATAGCAAGTCTATTAAATTCCAGTTTCGACAATATTGCGGCTACATTAATGTAAATTAAGAACTATGAAATGAATAATGAAACGTCAACAACAATATTGAAAATTAACAAATGTCAATGTCAAAACTTTGACAGTGTCTTCAAGAACTTATCTCAAAGGAATTTTATATCAATTATGAAATGTAATCTTATTAATATATTCTAATTTATTGGATTTTTATGTGTATAAAAATTACCTTTAATAAATATCTTAATATTTCTCTATAATTTTTTAAAATAAAATAATAGATAAGTTTAGATGATAAAATATGATACAAAAAAAAAAGAACTTCGAATAAATTTTTGCTAAAGAGATAAATATTTATATACAAACAATTACATATAGTAAAACAAAAAAATAAAGTTTATAATATTAAATAACTCGTAATATCGTGCTCGCTTAATGTTAGAAATGACTTAATAGTAAGTTAATAGCTTTTGCCAAGAGATGGCTCTGTTAAAAGTCTTTATGCAGTTTCATTACTATATACATACGTTTAATTAATGTAAACATTTGTAAACTGTCTTACTTGTCGATAGAGAGAGCTATGCTTGATATTTATCTACGCGACAGAATTTGAAACGATGAAATCCGTAGGCAAGCGCAGGAACTGACTTAGCTCTCAAAATCTCCAAGCTGTGGCAATGGGCAGGCCATGTTGTCAGGAGGACCGACAACCGATGGGGAAGAAAGGTCCTTGAATGGCGACCACGTCTCGGCAATAGGAGTACAGGCCGCCCTCCAACCAGGTGCACCGAAGACCTAAGGAAAATAGCGGGAATCCGCTGGATTCAAAGGGCGCAGAGCCGGACGGAGTGGCGAGGATTAGGGGAGGCCTTTGTCCAGCAGTGAACTTTGAAGGGTTGATAGACTGATGGAAACTGTCTTAAAGATTGCCACAGACAGAACCAATCTAATCTTATATATTATCTAAATCTTAAAATATTTCGTACTCACAAGCTTAATAAAATGTCAGCTTTATACCAGTTTCACTCTTGAATGTAATAAGTAAAGTTACATTTCTCAATGTTCACTGAATTTTGGAGACATTGCGTATTAAGTGACGGAACTCAACTCGTTTTGTCTCGACACCAGAGCAAAGAAATCAAAATTTAAATAAATATTTAATTTCCTCGAGCAGGGGTCGAAGCCACAACCAGTCGCCTTTACAGTCACACGCTGTGCTACATACAAACTTATTTCATGTTTTTTTTTCAAATATTTAAGAAAGAAAAATATTTAGACATTATATTATAAATAATTAATAACTTTAATGACGCGCCGCAATCCTGCAATGTAATTCTTCACTTTTTGTGTTCGCATGCAAGAATTTTTCTCACAACCATGACTTGTCAGGAGTCAGGACGCATAAAGCACTCGACACCTGTTGCGATTAAAAATAAAAAAAAAAAACAAAGATGAAATTAAAATAGCTGTCAGAGCGGAACCTTGTAGGTTTGCGCGCAGAATAATAATTTTTTTTAATCCTATTACGGATAGGACCTCCCGGGTTTTTTTTATTTTTATCCATTATATTATTGTAAGCTTTTTGATGTTTTTATTATTTTCCTTGCTTTGTATTTTATTTTTAGATTACATTACATTTTAAAGTGTCACTCATGCCTAATTAAGATTAAAAACAAATATTATTAAATTAAAATAAATCAGCTCCACGCTGTACCCCGCATACAACAGGGTAGACAGTAAGGACCGAGTGTTAAGACACTCCGTTCCTCACCTTCCACCGAATTCTGAACGCATTGCGTGTTGAGTGGCGGAATTCAACGTCGCGCTTTGCCTCGACCCCATAGCGAATGAAAATAAAATAAAATATAAATAAATATTTCATTTCCTCGAATGGGGATCGACCCTACAACCACTCGTTTTCATAGTCACTCTTTGTGCCCCTGTGCCACGACTGGCCTAGAAATGTAATAGGAAGAAATATTATGAAGCTTAGAAATAAAACACCTCTCCCTGCTGTGTGCGGGATAGAGCCTAATGTAGATTTTAAATTTTTTCTAATAACTGATTTTTAGCGATTCGACCACGTTTCAATAAATCATGTTTGTGTTCTTGTACTTTTATGCTAAAACTATATTTTGCTATTCAAAATGAATAGATATAGAAGTGACAGAATCATTGAAGTATACACTTACATTTTACCATACCATTTGTCTATCTTGCCGCATACAAATCAACTCATTAAAATATTCAATAAATAAATTATTTTCTAAGAATGGCTATTAAATGTGTCAATATATTCTGTGTAATGTAAAATTATTATAATAAATAATTAATATATTTTTATGTTGTTGAAATCGTATTAGTTGTTGTCAGATAAATATTTAGTTTGTTATGTTTAATCGCCATGAGGTCAAAATTCTTTTGTAATGTTTTATATATAATGTTTTTACATTATAATGGGGGATTAAAATGAGGAATGAAGTCTTAACACTAGATTACCTCCCTCTGATACAGTCGGGATACAGCGTGAAGCTGAAAAAATGTGAGTAGCTAATTTTAAGATTTGAACACAATAAATATGTATTAACAGACTCACTAAAATTATATTAAACAGTTTCTATATGCTATTCCTTTATTAATACTCGTTTTGACGATGATTTTCTTTTGTACTCTAATTTTAGTGTAAGTTGTGACTAAGACTTAATTAGATACAGTCATTTTACGTTTTGAAATTGCTCGTGAAATAAGTGAAATTTATTATTATTGTGCGGCGTACAAAACCGCCGACAGCATTAAAATACCCATCATCCACATTATTTACAACGGAACAAGGATGAATAATGACTTTCACAATAAATCTTTGTGAACTTCTAGATTTATAATGAAGTGGATTCTTGGCATTTGGCTTTCGATTTAAAGTTTATAAAACACGAAAAAAGTTTACATATATTTATTTATTTTTTTGTTTTGTCTATAATGTTTTAGGTGTAATATTCTCATCCATAACTTGACTCTTTAATTTATATTAATTTAAGATTAAGAAATAAATCTACTTTTAAGGAAAGAAAAATAATTACTTATACTTTGTAGAGAGATTTGGACCCGCGCAAATTGGACGGTTTCCAAGAGGCGCGGCTTCAAATCCCGCCACAATCAAATTTTTATCTGTTTTCTTAATAAGTATTTTACATATTTGTAATAAATACCCGTTCAAATTAAAATGCCAAATTAAAATATCAATGTATTATTTTTCAACTAGATTCAAATACATTTCATCTTGTCCTAAGTACTGTATTAAAATTTAAAAAATAAAATTTTTTTAGTAGCCGAAGCTTAAAAGCCGGCGTTTTCGGACTATTTCACAGACTTAAATATAAATTAAATTTAATTACACTTTTATTTCAAAAGAAGTATGTACATATATATTTTACATATTCATTTCGCCTCTGGCAACAAGTTTTATACATTTATAATAATTTTTACATGTTAAGTACAGAAACTCGATACCGTATTACTAATTAGAATCTTACATCGGTTTTATTTATTGGTGAGATTGAACGTTACTTATAATAACGACGCGTCTTGGTAATAACTAGTACCTACTTAATTACAAAATTTTACATAAGTTTACCTTTACCTGTAGCGTACTGCTCTTGGTAAAAGGAAATAACTGAGAGTTCTATGACACATGACACATGTGCAATCAAATTACTATGAAGCCACAACAAATAATTATATTAAAAGAAATAATAATAATTTCATACTAAATCATACTATAATTTAAATATAAATGAACTTTAGTTGCACGCCTTTGAACTGTGTTAACAAGGCGCTGGTGTAGACGTTAAGCCGTTAATAAATAACTGCTTCATTATGTTGATATCAAAACGTAGGAATGATGATAGAAAAATATACAATAGAAAAAAATATAAAATAACTCATATAGAGAATAACCTAACGTATTCATATGTCGTTAGATAATAAATAAAGTTTTTAAAAATTTAAATTTATAAAATAAATTTATAAAATGACACATGAGAAAAAATGACTGACTCGAGAATGATAAAAAATATTTATGAAGCATGTGATAGAGGTTTACTATCTAAGCATACTTATAAACAAGACTGATCTAAATATAGTCGCGGTAAATACTTTATTCGAATATTAATTAGTATCTTCTGATGATATCCCAAGATTACAGCCAGTGTGCTCTGTGTCGCTTCAAAAACAATTTACATATTGATTCGTTATCTGGAAAAATCCTACTGTGATATATTTAAATATGTAAATAATTATTATTCTTTTTATAAATACAAATTGCTATGTTTGCTTTTGAAAATCTTATTTTTTTTTTGAAATATTTAAAAAAATAAGCTTACAACAATTTAACATCCAATGCCTTGAGAATAAGGTGGCAAATGGAAAATAGAAGTATGTGAATGGAATATGAATAGAGTTTCTTGACACCAGGTTCTGAGGTTCCATCTACTTACCCTGCGGGATAAAAAAAAATATTTATATCGACGCTGGAGGTGACAATATCGATATTTACCATTCAATTCTTAGTCGTTCGTTAAAAAATGTAATTAAATTATTATCTTTTAAAGAGTAAATGAATATAAATGAATATAAAACTGAATGGGGAAGCGGGGAACGGAGTGTAGTAACACTAGGTTCCCAGGTTCCCTCTGTCTACGCTGCGATGCGCGGGGTACAGCGTGAAGGAACAAAAAAAATAGAAGAATAATGCATATTTATTAGGTAAGTGCAGATTAGTATGTCGAATGCACGTTTAATTTGCCATCTCAAACTTGGATATGCAGATGTTAGAAGCGATAATGGATCTGGCATTATTAAATTGCAATTTATTTTAAATCATTCATTTTGTATGCTTGCATTATACAAATGTTTCTCATCTGAATTTTTTTCGTGGTCTGGTCGAGGCAGCATTACTGCTTAAAAGATAATAAATTATATTTGACATTAATAGCTAATGTTTCAGCCAATCTTTGTACTAACAAATTGGAAAAAAATTGGATAACTATACATTTGTGGTTAAGTCTAAGAAAAAAAAAAGCCTTAAAAGGGGGCAGAATTTCGTATTAAAGCCGTTCCAAGTGAGGCATCACATGAAAGGGCTCTGACTAAGCTCAGCCAGAATTTCAGAAAAAATTAGAGACTTCCACTTTTTGTACCAAACCATCGGTGGGCGAGTCCGACTCGCGCTTGACCGTCTTTTCATAACTTTAACGCTGCATTATTCACAGCCACAACATAATAAAATCACCACCACAACACATATCAACAAAAAAAAACCTTATCAAAACCGATCCATCTATTACCATACAACAGCAACTTTCCTTCGCATTTCACATTAGCACGTCGACAGGAAGTTTACGGCACGCGCGCCATTTCCTCGTTTGCCAGGATGTTGTGCTGCTGTGAATTCAGAACTACTATTATGTTGGACTTTGTTACTGCTTGATAGGTAGGTAGTATGCTATTTGCGGTAGTAGGTTCCTTTTTGGCTGTAGTTGTGTGACATTTAATAAAAAAACAATTCATTCCCTCGAGTGAGGATCGAACCCACAACCGTCGGGTTGCAGTCACACCCTTCCACCCCTGCTCCAAGACGGCCCCTAATAATATAATTTTGATATATTCGAATTTAAGTTTTGCTTGCGAGTTTTTTATTTAATGAAATTAATAGACTATAGTTAGTCTAAACAAAAAACAATATATATATATATATATATATATAAATTATTTACTTTAGTCGAGCTACTAATTATTTTATGTTCTCCATTCTATAAATACTGAGTTTACTGTTCATCAAATAAACGCGGTGCTGTTTCAACGTTACTATTTCTAGTGGACACGGACAGGTGCGGTACGTTACCCGCTATGTGAAGGTCACAGAAGCACAATAAATGCAGTTCTATCATCATATCTAACAAGTTAAAATATTAGATAAATTGTTATTATATTTACTTTAAAAAATTCAAAAAATTCACTGCGAAAGGTTGTGGATTCGATTATCAATCGAATCTATTTATTTAGTAATAATAATTCTATGACTAAATTCGTTAAAGCCCAGATAATAACTAACAACGTTAACTGGCTGCAATATAAGTTGAGAGTGTTTGTATTTATATATAAAACTTGAGAGCCATCTGGTTTCCTTGGCGTCATGTTTAGAATATCTTTAATTTTTTTTTTGTTTTAGAACTAAGTTAATCTCGCTAAATGACTAAATATCCGCTAAATGACTAATTATTTCTTTATTTATTGAGCCAGATATCAAATTGTTAGATTTTTATTAAAATCTACTTATTACCAACAAGCATTAAGTAGTGTTCAATCTAACTAATAAAGAAAGCTTGAAAGGTGGAATCCAACGCCAAGCTTTATAAAAATATTGAATATTTATTTCTTTGAGTGTGAATCGAACCTATACCCGGTCACTCATAAAAAATGTATTTCAATTATATACTCTGTTACAGAAATATTTTGCGCGGGAAAACAAAACAGACGTTCATTTTATAGTCTGTTTATTGTAAAGATGGCGGTCGTGTTTCTCTCATTTGTGCATCATTAGTGAGCGGATATGGTACAATTGAAGCCCGCCATGGGGTTGGTCATTTAATCAATATTAACAAGTAAAAATCAAACGTCCGTCGGTTCATCGACTCTTGGAAATTTCCAGAAAGGTCCATTGTTGGACTGTTGGGACGTACCGTGTGTTCATTTAATTTTAATTCGCAATTTCTCATACAATGATTTGAGACGTTTAAGCTCTGCGTAATATTATTATTATATTAATAAGTTTTCAAAAACATAAAATATAATGCGTATAACATAATATTAACTTTATTTTGAATTCACTCTTTTGCTGGTTGATAATTGTATAATTAATATGTTAATATGAAGAATGTTAATGCAAAATGGAATAATATATTATATTACGAAAAATCTTTTTGTTTTATAGTATAGGTGTTTCCAGGTCGATATGAACCCTTCAAAAAACGTGTCGATCTCCACCTTGGCGGTCGGCAACGCAACTGTAGCTCCTGTAGCTCCTGTACGGGGTCGTGGACGGCTGATCTGTAAGCTTGTTTGCCTTGTCCCTTTCCATAAAAAAAAGTTCGTAGCATAGTAAACTATTCAATTATAGTTATAGTAATAGTACAATGGTATCAACTAAAATATTGATTGTTTAAAGTATATAATTTAATATTATATACATATCGCAACGACCTTTTTAGTATGCGCAGCTTAAAAGGAACTTTATGGAAATGAAACTTATTTGAAAGGTCTTTCCGAATGTAAACGTTTCCGGTGCATTCACCTTGTATTGTCAAAATTATACACATTATTTTTTATTATATGAAGAGAGCAGAGGTAAGATAATTATAATATTGTATATTGAGTGGCAGAAATATATTATGATCGTCGGTTTTTATCGATTTTAACTAGCTTCACGCTGTATCCCGCATATACTAAGGTAGTTAGAAGAAAAGTAGTGTAAAGACGCTTTTGTTCTCCCATTAACACAACACCACAGTTTATCTTGTTACCAGAGAGATGAAATGAATATAATTAATTGTTCCTAGTGGGAATCGAATATAAGACCATCGTGTTTATATTCAGACGCTGTGTCGCTACGACACGACGGCCTCAGTGTTTCATATTTAATCATATTCATATGTATCTATATTCCTTCTATTTAAATAACAAATAAAAGTGTTAGGCTAAAAATATAATAAAATTTATATGCAAACTTAAAAAAAAAGTCTCTATATACGGGTATCGAAGCTTATTTGAAAACTTTTTTGAATGTTCACAAGTACGAGTGCTTCCGGTGCATTCACCTTGTATTGTCGAAACTACACGAGTAAATTAGAGAACAATAGATATGAATATTCTTCACTATATTATGTTACTGTAAAACAAATGTTTAAAAGGTGATTTATTTTCGTTAACTTGGTTAGGTGGTGATTACATTTTGTATGTAATTTCACAGTTCTCAGCTTTGATTTATAGTAATGAAGTGCAACAAGTAAATTATATGCTGTTTTAGTTGAATGTTTAAATGTTAGTATGTGTTATCTTGATTTTACTAAGGTTAGATTCACGCTTTATCCCACGCTAGGGATCCACTCGGTACTTTGCCCGTTTAATTTTTTTTTTAAATGAAAGCCAAATTTTATAAAATGCTGATAATAAGGCCTGTCGTGGCGCAGGGGTATAAGCGTGACACGTTAAATCAGCGAAAAATGGGGAAGGGAAGTACCTACATTCGAACAGAGTGCCTTACTTCTAGGTTCGCGAGTTCCGTGCGTCTACCCTGTCTGCGTTATATGCATGAGGTAAAGTGTGACGCTAAGAACAGCTAATATAGTATATTCTTTACTTTATTAAAATTTCATGAAAATAATTCACTAAACTCTATTTAGTTTAGTTTTTGCGTGAAAGTGGAATGTGGAGTGGACACACTTTTACATTTATAATATTAGTAGAAATTATACGGGTGGTAGACACAGAGAGCCTAGAGTTAAGAAAAAATTTTCTCCGCTTTTAGCTATAATATCGGTTATACGTTGAATATCTTTACGTTTCCAAAAAGGCAAAGAAGCCACCTTAAATTTTACTCATTTTTAATAAATATTTTTTCAATTTTACACTTACATTACACTGCGATAAAATTGGGGTAGAAAGCCGAACTATAATAACGATTATGATTAAAGTCCCAATTAAGAATGAGCTTTGAACTCACAATCATCTCGCTAAATCATACGAGTATATCGCCACTGTGCTGTTATGGCGTTAATTCACTCACAAACTTGAATTATGAAAAGGAGAAATAAAGAAGCAAATCATGGCGCAGCTCAGGGGTGACACAAGTGTGTCTCGACTGGTTGTGGGTTCGAACCCCACTCCACAATACAATTCTTCAATATTTTTTTCATTTATCATAGTAAATATGTGTACGTCTGTGTAGCGCCGGAACCTACTAAACTATTTGAAATACTCCTATGTCTAAATAATAAACCAACGAAGCGATCACACAGAAATTATAATGTCCATTATATTGATATAACTAATTGTAATGTTTGTAATGCGTTGGAGACTTTAACATAAATTATTATTATCAATATATGAGGTCGTTCGATCTTCAATCTAGGAAATTAAGTATTATTCATTAATATTTTGAAATACCTCGAAAAATTCGGCGGAAAGTGGGGAACGGAGATTACTGAATTTTCGTCGTAACTATATGTTCCCTCTACTTACCCTGTTGTGTGTATGATACAGTTTGAGGCTGATTTAATTTATTTTCTTATCAATCAATAATAACAACCAAGCTATCAACTCAATAATCTCTTTATCATTGCAGGATTTTTTCGAAACATTGGGAATCGAACCCATAAACACCAAGCTTACAGTTCTTGCCACTGCGCGGCTTCAAAATATATGTACGTATGCGTAAGATCAAATAACACCGGAACATAACATAATGAAATATGTCTCAATACTAAACCAACATTGATAAAACTAATTGTAATGTACGTAATGGGCTGGAGACATTAACATAAATTGTTAGCAATATATAACAGAGCTATCAACGTGAGTACCAATTACATGGATCTCTTTATCATTGCAGGATTTATTCTGCTTGGAACTGCGTTTGTAATTTATGATGGTGGGTTGTTTTGAGAATAATTAATAATGATATACTTCAGAAGATTATTTCGAGGCAATACGCGGCGTTAAGTTGCGCCACTCAACACGCAATTCCGAATTTAGTGGAACATGGTGAACGTAAATGTAATAGGAACGCAGTGTCTTAACGCTAGATTTCCCAGGTTCTTTCTGCCTACCTTGTTAAATATCAAATTTTTCATTTACCTCAATTTTATGAAAAATTAAGATAATGTGAAATATAAATATTCTCTGGATCCCCAAATTGTACTAATAATGTAAAGATTTCACAATTTTTCCACAATAGCGAATTAATATATTTATAGTTAAATTTTAGCCGTGGGCGTATCTCTAGATGTTTTCTGGAGGTGCTTCGGCTTTAGCTTATGACAGATATTAATAGTTTTTCTGCACGGAGCTTTTTTTCTTAGGGAACTTTTTGGACATGGATCACCCAGCCTCCTAGCCTTTATATGGATGTAAATACTTACCGCACTATAAATTACAGAGGCCAGACGTGACGCAGATATGTGTTCAATTGTACTGCAACTGGTTGTGGGTTCAATTTCCACTCGACGAAATGAAATATTTATTTAACTTTACAAAATATTTTATAATATTTCTTTAACAGCGTGAAGCTGATTTATTATTGAGGCAAAGCGTGACGTTGAATTCCGCCACTCAACACGCAGCGCCTGGAAAATTCGGCTGTAAGTCTTTGAACGAAGTGCCTTGTAACACTAGGTTCCCTCTTCCTTGTTGCGTGCGGGATATAGCGAGGAGCTGATTTTAAATTACAAAATGTCAGTAGACCAGTAGACCCAGCCCCAAGTGGCATCAACAATCCCCCATCAAAGCCATTGCCCACAGTCAGTAATTAAGAAGCACTCAGCCCTGTAATAAATTTGCACCAGATACCGGCCACAGTACCAGCGATAGTAATTGATTTGTTGGGTTTTGCATAATTATAAACCTTTACGCCTGGCATGTAGATATACTCGTGCATGAAGTAAATCCAATTAGTTGCGTGGAAGGTAGTTCAGTTTGGTTAACGAGATTGTTTTACTAAGAAATTGTTGGCATGAATAATTATAATTATTATTTATTGTATTTTTAGTGTCTGTATATCGAGCGACGGTTGTGCATTCTTGTTTGTGGTCGGTGCGGAGTGTCTTACCACTCTTTTCACTAATCCGTGCCGACCTTAACACCAGAGTGAGGAAATTAAAATATTAAATACTTCTTTCGCCCGGTAATCGAACCCATAAGTTGTCGCGTTTACAATTACACGTTTGTACCACTGCGCCATGACTGTCTCGTCATAATATTATAATTTTTATAAAATAATACTCATTCTGTTTAATAATCCTTATTTTAATTATGAAGCCATGTTACTCTTATCATCATAATAGACATGACGTAAAACCAATTAGACGGCGTGAAAGCCTGTTAACATTATAAACGAGATAATTTCTATGTTAAACGAAGTTATAATTGTACTGGCTGTGTACATCTTGATTCCGATATATAAAGCTTTGGGGGTGACGTGGTGCGTCAGCAGCCAGCGTAGTTTTAAATCGCTCTGTTCTGGTCAATTTTCGTGTAGACTGAGGAACGAAATTCAACTTCAAAAGAAGAAATGAAAATAATCGATGCCCCCGAGTGGAACTAGAACCCACAACCGTCGCGTTTATGTACAGTAACGCTCTGCGACGTCATCTTCAGTGATCTTCCTGATAATCTGACTAATATTATAAAGTTTCTGAGTACGAGTTCCGAAAATATAATTTATATTTTCTCAGTTATTGTATAAATAAATTATTTTAAAAATATTTACGTTACCTTGAGAAAATTTTTGTTCACTTATAATCACTTACAAGTAAAGTGGCTCAGAGTATACTCTTGGTGGTACTAGAGAAGCTATTTATAAATATCACTTATTTTCCTTTAATATTTGTGTTATAAACAAAAAGCCCACATCAAGCGCATCAATTGGCCTAATTAATTATATTAAGCGGTTCTCAAACTAGAGTGTTAAAATGGCGCAGAGGCACAAGAGGCACGCGATGGTTGTGGGTTCGAAACGAAATATTTATTTAAATCTATATTTCCATTTCTTCGCTCTGGTAACGAGGCAAGAGTTTATATTACCCACAAAATTTATACACACTTTAATTATGATGACTCATTTCACTTGCGTAAAACAATAGCTGAGTTTAAATTAGTCGACCATTAATTGCAATTCCTTTTATAATTCACTTTTTCTATAACTCCTACGTGACCTCAAAATTAGATGTGGGCGAGCTTCAAAAGCTTTTTAGGCTTTGTGAGGTCTAACGACGTTGGTGATGTATGGCTGGTGAATCAAGTAGATAACTATTAATAGATTTCATAGGCCAGTCACAGTGCAGGGTTACAAGCGTGGTTACAATCGTTAATGCGACAGTTTATGGGTTTGATTCCGAATAGCGGAAATGAAACTATGAAAAATATATGTATATAATATAATATCATTTTTTTGTTTAACTTACAAATAGTACGGATTAAATGAAAGTAAACAAAAGACAAAACAGAGAGCGAACCTGGAACCTAGCGTACTTATTTGTGTTTTTGGTTAATAAATATTTATAACAATATTTAATTTATTTAATCTATATAGAAAACAAAATATACACAAAAATATATAAGATTGAGAACCTCCTGCCCAGAAAGAGGATAAATAAGCAAAGCAAAAAAACGCGGCGTTTCAAACAGTAGCGACGTTCAAATCAAAGGAACTGTAAAACATGAAACGGCAAAGCCGGCGCCCAATTGCCAGTCATTGCCTCTAAACAGTATTAATGACGGAAACGATCGATGGAAATTACATTAGGTTTTATTCACTGAAAGTATTTTTCAGTATTACAATGAATGTATATTGTAAGATTTCGATTTCTACTCAATGGACTGATTATATTTGTTGTTTTTCTTTTCATTTCTCCGTTCAGTGTAGGCAGAGAGTACCTAGTGTTAAAACACTCCGTTTTCCACTTCCCAATTTTCTATATAATGCGCTCAGTGGCAAATGTAATACATCTGAGCTGCTAATGTGCCGCTACACCATAACGGCCTCTTAAAAGTAATATATGTACTCGTATATAATGAGATTTATCTGTTTAAGTACTTAATTTAATTTACTTAATTTAATTGTAATCTACAGATTACAATTAAATTAAGTAATTAACAAATAATAAATTAATAAATAATTAAAATAATAAACAATTAATAAGTTAATAAGTTAATTGTAATCTGTAGGTATATCGTGTGTACCTGTAATGTATTATAGATCAGTAGTTAGAACTGACCACCGTAGATCTAGGTAACACAAATTCTTTACTAAATAGTGATAATTGCTCATTATTTTATAGCAACACGTGTCTGTGCTTTCAATTCACCAATTATTTCGTGTTTCTCGTTTAACCTTAATACTGTTAATGAGAAATTGGGCTTATTTGTAAGAGAAATTAACATTCATATGTAGGTGAGTATACTTTTTTTTCTAATATTTAAAAGAGTGTTAGTGATTTGTCCCTGATACTGTCTCGTCTACTTTCTTCGACCTCTTCATGCATGTCCTCCGGGGGGCCTCTTGCTACACCTCTCTTTCTTCTACGTCCATCCAGTATCATTGATACCATATTCTTTCAGGGCGAGTGAGATCTTCTTCTACACCTCTTATGACTGACTTTTGCTTAATAATATATATTTTTTAAAGAGAACACTTAGTCTTTATATTTTCCCGTATCCCCATTTAGCTATAGTTGAAAATAACATTTAGTCTTAGATTTGTAGAAACAAAATAATTTTGTCATGAAAACACTTTCACGATCGGGATTCAAATTCATAAATTTCTCATATAAAGTTACGAACATTACTGTGCCGTGACGAGTCTTAGTGTAATTCATGTATTTAAACTTAAACTATTATATGATTTATTTCACCAATAAATTGTACTGAAATAATTTTAGTGACATATTAACACATTTTATTTTAGACGGCGTTCTTTTAAAAAAAGCCTCGCCCAAATATAGTAAGTATAAGTATTCTATATGAAGAAATGCTACTTATAAAATAATTTTCAACATTTCATTCCCACAACAAAATATATTTATATCAATAATTTGGTATAAATAAAAAAATATATAATACGTATTTAAGGAAGTAAATTCTTCCAATCATCCATCCGATTACGGACGCCGCCATAGGAGTAAAAGCGAATTAACTTTTTTTTCTATTTGTCCCCTTGGCATGGTTTACATAGTCGTAGCACGTACGGGCGCGTCTCTATATGGTATAACAAGATAACTCCACTGGACACGGTATTTAAATCTTTGGAATTAACTATACTTTTTTTTGTACAGCTTGCCTAAATCATGTAATTTTTATAAGAAAAAATATTGTTGAAAAATTAATTTGGGATTCCCTCGTTCTTTAGATGTTTTATATAATTAAATAATCGTTGCAAGTTCGATTCACGTTAGTTTTGACGTAAAAATATGCAGTTATGACAATCTCTTTAAATGGAAAATGGAAGGGGAAAAAAAAAACAACAGTGCAGAAATTACGTCAAGAGCAATCAATCAACAACCTCTTTACATAAAAATATAAAACTTATGACTTATTCAACTAATTTTCGTAATAAATGACGTTTAATCGTACGTAACGAATTTTTATAACGACTAAATATGTTCTAACGAAATATATAAGCGGCGATCGTTAGATAATCTTCGTCCCACACACACAGCGGACTGTTGAGCGAATTTATTAAACAATAGCCTGTAGGGATGTACCTGAGGTCACTTGATTAGTGCGAGAAAACGTCTTAATCTCACGTAACAAAGTACGAGTACGTATCATTGGTCCACAATACGAGATGGACAATTGAATAACGATTGTAACGCTTACTGGGGTTCGGGGATAGTGATGTGCTTATGTTGTAGAATAATATAATCTATTTTTCACGCTGTGTCCCGCACATAACAGGGTAGGCAGAGGGAACCTAACGTTAAGCCACAACTTGCCTATATCATATTATTCTATGCTAATAGATTATTACGTATAGGTTTTGCAAACAATATCTACGGAACCAAGAATTGGAAAGCAGTTTATTTTATTACTACGTTAAACGCAGAACAGCAAAATCTATTATTATAAAAAACAACAGTATTATGTAACAATTAACTGGACTTAAATAAACAATTATTTAACTATGATTAGTTTTTATTAGAAGAAAACAAAAACTAGATTAATGACCTTTAATCGTTGTTGTTACAGTAAACACATTTGTGGTCATTGTATAAATATACACAGGTCTTTGTATAAATATTATTATGCAGTGAAAATTTAATAATAATAATATTTCCTTATCAGCTTCACGCTGCATCTCTTACATATCAGGGTACGCACAGGGAACTTTCCGTCGAATTGTTGGCATTACTTGCTGAGTGGCAGAGCTTGTATTGTATTGATGCCAGATCGAATAAATGAAAATATTATTAAATAATAATTAATTTCCAGACTAATACAGTGGGGGGAGGTACCACAGCCGACCAGTTAAAGGGGATTTCAATGCCGATGTCGAAAATGAAATTTTAGCTATGTGTGTAATTTTGGCTATTTTTTTTTTCAAATTCAAAATGTAAGAAAAAATTAAGCAAGAAGCTTGATAAAAATATTTTTACTTTAAAATTACACATACTATACAAAATATCACACAGCGGCACAGTGGCTGTAAACGCTGCTACGGTTGTGGGTTCGATTTTTATTAACGATAATGAATTATTTTTATGTTTGCGGTCTGATAACAAAACAAAAGTGTTGAGTTCCGCCACTCAACACAAAATAAATTGTTAATCGGGCAGTGTCTACGGAACGGAAAATCATATTTAGCTGCCAACAGTAAGTTTACGTATTTTGTCGATAGATTCTGTTGGACATCACACGTGTAACGCACGCATCGGTGTAATGGCTGGTTCAAGTGGATACGGGACTGTATTTGGCATTGTACTAAATCGCCTAGTCACTAGTGGAATCTAGTTCACTAGGATTTGCTGACTAAATATAATATACATACGATGTAAATATATAGACTGAAAGATAAAATATATCTTATACGGACAATTTCCAAGAGGCGCGGGTTCAAATTCCGCTACGTTCAGTACTTTCCTTAGCTAAGTGTGGAATAAGGCTTTAGAATTTAAAAAAATATTAGTATGTTTATTTCTTTTATTTTACGCTGTGTCCTGGGTAAGCATGGCAGGCAGAGGCACTCCGTTTCAAATGAGACATTAAGACATTCCGTTCCTTGCTTTTCGCTTAATTCTAGAAGTTGAGTAGAAGTTCCACACTGCGTTTTGTCTCGTTATCAGAACGAGATAATGATAATATTAAATAATTTATTCCATGGTGTTTACAATTTGTCTTTATTTATTGTTTACTTTTTATGATAAATACTCATTACGAATACACCCTATAGGGTGTATTCCCCACAAACAAAATATAGATTTTGATTGAATCTATAGAGATTCAATATATTTTACATTCCTCCGAATGTACTTTTTTACTACAAAAGTAATATACTAACTAACATTACACAAATCCCACTGTTTTAATAGAATTAAAATATAGTACAACCGTAATAAATATTTAAATATAAGAATTTACTATTATATTTAAAAAAAAAAAGAAATAAAATAAATGAAGCAACGAAAGAAAGAATTTAAGAAAACTAACTCAAAACCGATTCGTTTAGTTTATGTTCCAATAAAAAAAAACGATATAATGACAAATCATGTTGACACACTCTTCCCGAATCCAGTAACACTTCCATCTAGTTTATAGTTTTCGTGCCACAGTCACCGGCCATTATATTTTATGTTCTGTGATGTAATCACGAAAATTTTTAAATTTCGTCAGTCGACGCTATCACGTAGATTATCCTCATTCCTATACTCATCGGTAAAAAAGCACCTTGAAAATTTACGTTTCATTTTTTTTTTCACTGTTTCACGCTTTATCACGCATGTTGCAGAGGGATATGCAGAAGAAACCTTGTATTTAAACAGACTACTCCATTACGATTCCATTTTTCACTTTTCGCCTAATTTTCTATTTATTGTCTGTTGAATGATGATCGTCAACACCTCGTTATATGTCGTAGGGCGAGGAGAATAAAGTATATTAATGCCCCCGATTGGATAATTTATTATTTTCACAATCATAGCATTTAGATTTTTTTACAGCATCTATTTTTTTGTAGCATAGCTGGCGGGCAGCTTTTGCAAAGTAGAAGTAACTGTACATAAATAAATTTGTAGTGTTGTGTTATATTGAAATAAAAACTTTTTTACGTATATCATTAATACTGACATTTTTAGCTTCACGTTGTAACTTTACCTCTACCTACCCTGCTACAGCGTATGCGGGATACAGCGTACAACTGATTTCATTTTTATTTTTTTATACGAACTCCCTTTTCTCCATCACACCAAAATAATATATTCCACGTTAAGCTGCAGATCAGCGCAGAAGTCAAGGGCCATCAATAAGCGTTCCCAGAAGCAAGTAACCAATTGTGGCCGATTAAGATGATCACAAGCCAATTGATGAGGTTTGAAACAACTGTCGGTATTTACATTAGAGGTTAATATTGTAAATGTATTTGAACTAGCTTTCACCTGCGGCTTCTAGCATAAAGCAGGGTGGGCTGAGAGAACCAAGGAATATAGAGTTAAGACACTCCACTTTTCTGTTATCCAGTTTCTGCGTTATAGGAAGCATTGAGTGTCGAGTGGCGAAACTTAACGCATAATTTTGCCTCGATAGCGAGGACATGAAAATATTTAACATTTCGTTTCTTCGAGCTTGAATCGATCCTGTAACCTATCACGTTTACAGTCGCACGTTTGTGATCCTGCGCCACGACTGGCTTACAAAAATAATTTTAAATTTCACTAGTAATTCCTGAGATTAGATTTCAACTAAACATATTCTTTAGTTTGATAATACGTTAAATTACAAATACGTGAAAGAATTTTATATAATTTATTATTATTATTATTAACATTTTCCATCATACTATTTATACACATAATTTACAATAATATTTGAGATTAAAAGCCGGAAAGTCGAGTTTCTACTGTATTCCGAAAAATACAATAATAATAATCGCAAACAGACAACAATACACTATAAAATACATATATAAAAATCCGGTTGTAAATCCGTTCCGGTGTCAAAAATTGTAAAAATAACGAATAACCATTGTCATACGATTTAGTATTCACTCGATATGCGAATTGTTTTTAAATCGAGATGTGAATTTGAGATAAATGCTTAATAGTGTACAGTGGCAGCATGTAAAGTGCCGGTCAAAGACGAAACTTGCGGCGGATAGACGGAAACGAAATGTTGAATATATATATATAATGTCTTGGTAAGCGTTTTGTTGTTGTGGGTTCGATTACTGTTTGGGGATTTTTTATTTGTTTTAAATTCCTTTAGTTTCCCATACACATATAGCAAGGATGCAGAGGGAACCTGGTGTGAGGCCACTTGGTTCTCTACTTTCTGGCCAATTTTCAAAACCTAGCTTAGTCTAATTACTAGAGCGAGAGAACGAAAATAACTGTTTCCCTCGAATGGTAATTGAATTCACAACAGTCGTGTACACAGTGAGATGTGCGATTTTTTTCCGACGGTCGTTTTTTCTCTAAATGACATAATATGGTTGTAGGTAGGCTTTGCCATATTGTTTTTAATTTAATAAACATTCTAAATTATTCCAAATATTATTTATTACAATTTGATTATTTACTTGTTCCTGTAAATTTAGTTGCGATCGTTAATAACATTGTCAGTGTAACGAGACATACAAGCTATGACCCACTTCCCTTTCCTCGCCCATACAGAAATAGCCGCGACTAATTTAGGATGTTTTCTCGAATTTTCATCATACTCACTAAAACATATATATTTTATGTAATACTGTCAATTTCATTCGCTTGTTGAAATTATTTTTTATATCTATAGCAGACTAGGCAAAGGTGGAATTTTTAAGTTGAGATGCGGATTTCAACGCCGCACTGCCTTGTTAATAAAGGAAGACATATTGATAAATAATAATTCATTTCCCCGAGTGGCAATCGAACCCAGAACCTCTGCGTGTACAGTCACACACATACATGTGTTTCCATTTGGTTTTCGATAAATATTTTCTTATTCTCCTCTATACTTGTGAGTCAAAAAGTGAGTGATACTCAGAGGTAAGAGGAGAATTTGGTTGACCCTTGAAAATACAGTATCTACGATATTGCAGGAAGGTCACGTAAAAATACGCATGTGGAACCCCCGGAGGGCGGTGCATGCATGAAGAGGTTGAATGCAGTGAACGAGGCGAAAGAGGTATATAGAGACCGTAGCGTTTGGCGCTCCGTTCTCTCTGGCTACCCCGCTAGGGATAAAGCGTGAAGCTATACTTCCTACCTATAATCTATCTAGATGCCAAATTTAAAATGTTCCGTTTCTACTACCCGTGTCTCGACGCCTAACTTTGTCTATTAGACCGAGAAAATGATAATAATTTAAAAATAAACTTTTCCCCAAGTAGGGATCGAACCTACGTCTCCTCATATCATGTGATAGATCTAAATTCAAAATATATAGTATCTGAAAGAATGCATATCTAGCTGAAGGCCGTTCCGTGTCGAATGCACTAGCTGCATACAAAAACGTTACTCACTGTTACGCAATGCGCACCAAACCTTATTTGTATGTGTTTGGATTATCTTTTATTAATCAGGCGAGTTGTTTCAAGGTTATGTTTGGTTATCAGTTTGTACAGATTTTTTTATTGGAAAGATTTTGAAGGATATTTAGAATATATTTATTGAGGCTGTACTGACTGGGGTGGGCAGAGTATGTGACTGTGAACGCGATTTCCTCGGCTTGATAACAAGACAAAGCGTGCCTTTAATTTTTTTTCGCTCAACACGTAATTTTCGAGCATTCAAAATTTCTCAGGACAATAAAAAAAAATCTATTGTACAATAAAAGTAGAATTATTGATTGGAGGAGGCCGTTGTGGCATAGTGGCACAAGGGTGCCGCCCGCAAACGCGACGGTTGTGGGTTCGATTCCCACTCGGGGATGTGAAATATTTATTTACGTTTATAATTCTATTTTTCTTCGCTCTGGTGTCAAGGCAAAAGCGCAGCGTTGAGTTCTGCCACTCAACGTGCAATGTCTCCAGAATTCGGCAGAAAGTGCGGCTACCTACCTCGATACATTTTGCTCGATGCCAAACTCTACACTCTTACAAAGAAACAATAATATAATCTAAGTAATCGTATCTGAATGGACATCGATAACCATATTTTCAATTATTGGGGATCCAATGATCTAGAAAAGGCTTGACAAAGCTTGCTCCTCGCGGTATTTAACTAACTCCGGCAGTATTTCCAGGTAAATGCAACATAGGTACCTTCAATGAGAACATCCATCTTCTATCTTTAAGGCTGGAAATCTACAACGCACCTGTAGGTCCTCTGGTGATGCACGAGGTCGTGGGCAGGGGTTGTCAGGAGTCATACGTTACCTCTCACCCACGCAGGGTCACATCAGGTGACCCGTGCGCTTGCTTGCCTTTTCCATAAAAAAATCGAATTCGTTTTCACGGTGAAATTTAAGATTTTTTTAAATATGAATATTCACACTTAAGATTATAAACATTAATTTGCTTATATTATAAAATAATACAGTAAATAGCAACCATTCACAATCTTTTGAATGAACGGCAAAGCGTAATAAAATTATATTGCAGAGGTATGAATTGTAGGTTGTAATCGTAAAGAAATTTATTTTGACGAATGTACTTTTATTATAATAAATTCATCTAGAGGTTCTTAATTAACTTAAATAATAATATTATTGGATGGTTTTATTTGGAAACTTAAAAGCCAATAGGGATCGTAATTCTCGAATTAAAATACGTATTTTCCAATTTAGAAAAATGCTGTTTCATTAAAATCGGTTCAGCAGATTTGATTGGATTATTATGTGCCGAATGAAAGGCAAATTAGTATTAAGCCTTGGTCGTTGGTCTGACGTTACTTGTGGATGGAAACAACGTAACGAAAAATTCGGTAAAGTACGAATCGGATTTTAACGGAAAAATATTTTAGTTTTATTTTTTCGAAGTTTTAAGGGTTAGGGTTAAGTTATATTTTTGTACGTTTACGCATAAGTACTCGTAGTTATGTAGAGGCTAGTCGTGGTGGCAAGGGGACAAGCGTGTGACTGTAAACGTGACGATTGTGGGTTCGATTCTCACTCGAGGATATGAAATATTAAATATTTTAATTTTCCCGCTCTGTTAAGGAGGCAAAGCGCGGCGTTGAGTTCCGCCAATCGATACGCAATGCGTCCAGAATCCGGTGGATAGTGGGGAAGTTTCTTTATGGGAATGGAGTGTCTTAAGATTCCTCGGTAGCCTCTACCTACCATGTGAGGGTACCTTGTACATCGGTACCTGAATTCATAAATACAAAATAGATAAAATTATAACTAAATCATATTTAATTAAAATAATTTAACTAAGACACCATTTATTTTACCACTACTTTGGCTGTAACCAAAACGATAAAACTTTCAAGACATTTTATTTCAAAAAAAAAAAAAAACTACGATGAAACGAACGATGATATTTCGATATAGTAATTTTTCATAAACGTCAAACTTTCATACAAATTGCGCGGAAAAAATTTGCAATTACGATATAAGTACTTGAGAAATTACGATCACTGTTGTGTTAACGACTTTATAACAATTTTATAGCCAATTACTCCTAAATAAGCATACATTTTCCAAAATTCTCTAAAATAACTATAACATCGGGAATATCAATCTTAATATAATAGAAATACACAAGATAATACTTTGTTCTATAACAATTTATTATCGTTCATACAATTCTTAACTGAATTTCGAATTATATAGATATGCTTTTACCTTGTCACCTATAAGATGAAACTAAAATTTCATTATTTCTAAGTAATTTCATTCGATAAGGGATTTTAAATCATATTTTCTAAATTAAAAAAGATTGTAATGCCATGTTTTTCATTTATAAATCTTCTTTTGCCGACTGTACACAGTAGTGGCCGCGTAACGCGTAACTAATGACTTCCTACGGTGCGAGCCTGTCTGTCTGTCACAACGTATCGGGAGCTTTTGACATGCATAGAAAATGTGGAAATGGATTATTTTTCTATACTAAATGAGTTAAATAAGTTATATCTTGTAAGTTATAATTATAAATAGTCATGGTGGATTGATGTAATTTGATTTAAAACGTTTTGAGCCTTATGAGGCCTATAGTCCCATGTCAGGTATATGCAGCTTTAAGTTCCTTCACTCAACCTGAAATATTTCAAATTTTCTTTTTACCCTGATTTGCGTGATAACTTGTGAAAGACATTAAAAACATATTCAAAGGCAAGTACCGCAACGGCTCTACATTTGGCCTATGACTGCCATCTAAAGGTCATAGCTCAAAGTGGTAATCTGAGAACATTGTATTAAGACACTCCGTTCCCTTTAAGTAACTCTCGTTCTTTACTTGGCTTTGCCTTTATTTCTTCGAATCGAACCCACAACCTGTAACGCCTCTACTGGTCTTAAGCTAATTAAGTATGAAAAATAATAATTTCCAATTATACAATCAATTTCAGCTTAAATTAATTTTACAACCAGTTTAACTAAATACCATGAAAATAACGACATATTTATTACAAAAAAAAAAAATACTTTAAATCACTCAAAATTACGTATTTCCGGTATTTTATTCTATAGAGATATTCACAAAAAGCATTCTCCACGCACCACCAGCTCACAGGACATCATTAAGAATTGGCTTTAGCTATTTCAACCGACGTTTGACTATACGAACCCGAAAAAAATATATATAGTTTCTATATTGGGACTTGAAAAAAACCCGATACAAGCCTAAGACGATAAGGCGGATGCGCGCGCGCACGCGTTCAAAGTACTTTTTAACAATTAATAGTTTCCTCGAGCTTATTTCCTATTCGTGTCGAAATGTCGCCGCGAAGAGATTAATTTATTTATATTAGTTATATTTTGTTAGGATGCTGGTTTTACGTCCGGTCGTACTCTGTTTCCCTTTTGTATGTTGCCGCGGAACCAAACTGGTTGACACTTCGGCAGTGGTTAAAAGAATTATTATGTATATTTTTTTTAATTCAAATTTCTAAGAAATCGGCACAAGTGCGTGTATAATGGCCGTGAATTCAAAATAAATTTAAAATTTAAGAGATGTTTTTATAAAAATATCTTAATTTTATTGACCTGTAAAGTCTGAAAGAGATCTGAAAGGCGTGCGTAGGTATTTTTTAACATTTTTCAAGAAATTTTGCATTTATTAATACATTACCCATCATCTTATTTACATATATGGATAGATTTATATTTTAAAAAATGTGTAACATTGTTGTATTAATTATTACTGTGGAGTTTTGAAATTTTTTTTTAATAGGAGTTTTTACGAAATATTATTTGGAAAAACAGAATGCCAATTATTTAATATTGTAACGCGTTGAAATGATTATTCTCACTCTAAGGAAAGTAAAGTATTTAGTAATAAATATAGATTTTAAAATATTTTAAATTATATAATTGATATCAATTATATATATATATATATATATATCATAAAATTATACAGTATATGCTATATGAAAATATATTACAAACTATAGAATAGTAATGCACATTGTAAAACAGAAAGTCATAAAGCAAATATGATTTAAATAATCTTTCTTGGAAGTCGAGCAAATAAAGAACAAACAATGGTAGATATACCGATTTAATAGTAAATGCTATAAATCTAGTGTAAGCTCGTTCCTATATTGAATGTTTAATGAATCTATTGATTTGTTTTACCGTGGGTGTAGTTAATGACCTAGGTCTTTGTGTAGGTCTTTCATTTTTTTAGCAGGGTGGGCAGGGGGAAGCACTTGTGTTTGCAATTTTGGAGGCATTGCGGCGTGAGTGGCGCTTTGCTTCGTCGCTAGAGCGAGTAAATGAAAATGTAAAATATCTCATTTCCTCGAATTAGAATCGAACCCACAAAAAAACAATCAACAAACAACAACAATCACAAAATCAAAAAAAACAACTTGGTGTAATAAATATTAGAAACAAAGAGATGAACGCAAAGCGTACACGTATTGTGTGGGTGAGAGGTAACGTATGGGACCTGATATAGATATGTCATATCTCTGGCATTTAAAATTTATATGTTATTTTTGTTTGAAGTGAGAGAGAGAGTAAGGGAATATATACACACAACATTTTTCTATATATTTCAACAAAAATTCTATATTAACTTGGAAATTGGGTTTCTATAAAGGCATTAATTACGATAACTTCTCAAAAATAAAATCTCTCTAAAAAATCTGAAAAATAATATATGACAAATAGTATTAAAATTTAATATAATTTCTCAAAATTTTATTTATATCATATTTATGATAGTATGGGTCGTCAATTCGATTCTTAGATATACAATTCCTTAGCCCACATTAACTCTGTATGGAAAGTGAGAATATGGTATTCACTATGCAGAAATTATATGCAGTACTTAACATTCAAAGCTTCTTATTTACCAAGTAAATATTATAATGTTGGATTTATTTATTGATTCTAAAAGTTTCGACTTAGAATTAATATTATTATTTATTATTAGGATTCTATTCAAAGATAGACTTGCTACTTAGAATTTTCCCACATAAGAGGTTAGCCAAAGTGTTAAGAAGTGTTCCATTTTCTATTGTCAAAATAGAAGTAATTAAAATAATATCTATTACTGTATTGTTATCTAAGGTCAGTCGTGGCGCAGAGATTGATAACGCAGATAAAAATTAATGATTAATTGTTAACGTATTAATTTCTTCGCTTCAGTAACAAGGCAAAGTGCGGCGTTCAGTTACAACTAGGTACTAACACTAGGGTTCCTTTGCTATATGCAGGATACAGCGTGAAGGTGGTTTCATTAACAGTTTCATTATATCGATAGTATCATCGACATACTTGTTAAGATTTATTTTGTTTAACCATTGGTTCGTAAATTCGATATTAAGAATATATTGAAATTAACAATATATGGCAATTCTCCTATATTAATTTGTACTTTGTATCCTGTATCTAGCAGGCAGAGGGAACCTGGGAACCTAATGTTGAGACACTCCGTTCCTATTAAGACACTTCCATTCCCCATTTTAAAGACACTTTAATAAATTCATTCCCCTGATTGTCAATTTAACCCAAGCCCGTTTAAAAAAAATATTTCCTTTCAACAAAATCTAGACTCCAGGCCCCCCCCCCCCCCAAATAAAATAAAAATCCAAAAAACATAAACAACAAATACTAAAAATTATAATTGTAAAGTTAAAAATTGACTTCCTTATCCGAAGCCGGCACGCGCCCAGAAGAGACAGGAAACGGATACTTCTGATCGTACATCGACTCGAACAAATTCGTTTGCCAATGATTGCTTCTCGATTGATTGATGGATGTGGGGCTCGGCTTAGAATATTATTGAGACTGCCTCTGTCACGTTGTAAATAATAAATAGGTGATTGTTTTCCTGTTATTTTTGATAGGTTCCCGCTGTATCCCGCAAGTAGCGGGTTAGGCAGAGGACCTGGAGGAACCTGGGAACCGAGTGCTAGTTTCTATTCCTATATTATGTGTACGTTTTTCAAATGGTATTATTATCATAATATTATCAACACAGTGTTGTTGTGTTGTGCAGATTTTGTTTAGTTGATCGGGCTTATCTCAGGAACTACTGATTTTAATTGAAAATTAAAACGATAAGATTATATTTTTTTTTATTTCAATAATTATGATTAATTATGATGGAATAGTAGTTTCTACATTAAATTCACGTGAATAATTACAAATAGTGATTTACCATGAAAATGGACGCGTGTATGTAGCACTTAAGTCAGTTATTAAAAGTATTTGTAGCGTGTAATCATTGGTAACATTGTAGCGTTCTACGGAACCAGGAAGTTAGAATGTGGTGAGTAGATAGGGAAACAGAGTAAAATTGTTTTCTGAGAAGAACAACTTCATGTGTAACGACTAACGACGCTATAACACATAACTTCCTAATAATTATGTGGATATTACATGTATTTGAACCTATTACACTATTCCTTCAGCTTATATGGAGAAAATAGTAATTATTTTGGTAATCCTACTAGGTAGAATTTGTTTCTGTATTTTATACAAAAACAAACACATAGCAATAAAATACTACTTTTTGCCACAATAAAGCACAACAAAGATAAAATAATCATTTATAATCTAATTTTAGTGTTTCCCTTGCTTCAACTAGTATCAGCCACCAGGTCAGGCTGTCCTGACCTGGTGGCAGGACGTAGGCCTCCTGAAGTTTCCTCACTTGTGCCGGTCTAGTGCTCTCCGTCTCCACCCCTTTGGTAGATCGTCTTCCCATCTTTTAATCTGCCTCCCTCCCTCTTTTTTGGTCCACTGCCTGCTTGTGATCTCAATGTCCTCGGTTTTAAGACACTCCGTTCCGTACATATATATACATATATACATATATATAACACCATATAACATCTTGACTATTAATAATACATACTATGTAACGTATTTGTTCTTATTCCTTTGAATCTATATCTACATTAACATATAAAGCGAAAACATAAAAACTATTAATCAGAAAGCAAAATAAATCACACGAATTACGTAATACGACCGTTGGCTTTTCTTAATTTCCTCGCAGACATTAAGTGTGAGCGAGACAGCGATAAAACAAAAACGTGAGCTTGGTAATGAGTGAAAGAGACAGGATATTACACTGAGTCCGTTGTACATGCGCGCGCGCATCGCTACGCTGAAAGCTTCGATTATCTTCAGTTTTAACTCAAAGGTTGAATCGCGAGGACGTGTTTTCTGTTGTGTTTACTGAAAAAAATATCGATATCGTTTTAGCGGGAACTTAATCGTGCTTAGTGACTTCATTGTGAGTGATTATACTTATTGCTGGCTTCGCTTTAGTGACTCGATAAGTGACATTTTACTCTCCGCGGAAATTATTTTCGCTGCGATCTCGGTAAGTTTTGTGTTATTTTAGGATATAATTAAATATAGAACGTCGGTGTATAAAATTATAATTAGTTTTATATAAAACATGATTCAGAGTTAGCTAGAAATGTACGAATTGTTCGCTCCGCTGGAAGTTGTGGAATTCGAAACACATGTGTAGAGGGATGAACACTACTGGCATGTGTTTTTGCTTTGTTAATTAAAAAAAAATAGAAAAAAATTTTTTTTTTGATTTAGATAATATGTATTTTTTTTTTAAAAATCTACTCGCTGTTGATATTTTTTTTATACAGGATATAAAAGTATATTTAAATATGCATCTAAATACGTCATTTATTGTGTATATTATATATTATTTTTATTGTGTATTATGTTTATAAAAAAGGTGTTTTTTTTAAATCACATTGTATATTTAACATCATTTATATGTATTTGTATACCAACCCAAGAGTAATTTTACAAAATATATTTTTTAAAATTTTTATTTAATTTGATTATATGTTTAAATATTTTTTGAACCACATCTAGAAGAGCAGAGAATGGTAGAAATACTACGCTAAACGTTATAAAAAATTGTAAGAAGCGATATTCGAACCCCCGCTACTTCAAAACCGCCCAAAATGCGAGGTCGACTAAATTCAGCGGAAATTAAGGAACGAAAGTGTCTTAATGGGAACGGAAAATCTTAATACAAATTTTCCATGTTCCCCCTGCCTACTCTACTGTGAGCACATGTAAAAAAAATGACTAATCTATATTGTCCCCTATAAATTATTTTAGCCTATAACCTACCTATAGGTATGTATACCTATACCTACCTATATTTCTGTCTCTATATACCTATATAGAGACAAAAATAATATAAATAATAGTACAAAGTGTATCTATGTATGAGTATGGCAGGACCCAAGGCTGTATTGAGCTTCTTTGCATGCATCCCGGGTAACGCAACACGTGGTTAACAATGAGTTTCGGTTACTAATAGCACAGCGAATGGGATAGAGTCTTCATTTTTTGTTACCACTAAATCTTTCATTGTTTAGTAGTTATCTAAGTAGTTTTAATATATATATACATATATTTTGCGTGGTCACATTGGTCATTTTGCTTATACAAACCAGTAAAATAGTGTATATATTTTAAAGATAAAATGAACTTAAAAGCATCAATTGCTTTTTTGAATGCATCTAATTATTTAATCACAATTTATTAGCAAATTTTTTAAATTTTTCTATTATAATGAATTGAAAAATAGAACACAAAATTAAAAAAAAAAAAACATTTTTATTACGTGTATTAAACCATTTTTTAACTATTATAATATATTGCATAAAAGAAAAAGAAAAACTGACAAAAATTCGAAACAATTCTAACAGTAAAACGTCTCTATTGTTTTCTATTATCTACTATTTTTACCTACGGAACGTGTGCCAAACACGTGGTAGGGACCTCAGCAACAAACATAAGTTAACTATTGCTTGACAGACATCTTAATTTATCTATTATCTATTATTTATAATTTTAACAGCTTAATTGTTAAATTATTATGTGAAGATTTGTTATAAAATAGAAATACTTAGGATATAAATAGATATCCATAGTGTCGCCTTATTATAACCCATAGTCTTTTAGATTTTTTTGTCATTATGCTAAAAAAAAATTGTTAACGAAAACATTCCCTCGAGTAGGAATCAAATATAATAGTTTATTTGACTTGTGGTTATCTATTTACACTAATTAGGTTATTTATTATTTAATCTAAGTATAAATTAATATAAAATGAAAAATAAATGTTGGCCTATTACTATAGAGATAAATATTTGTTAATTTTTAGATATAATACACTAAATACATATTCTCTATGATATTCTGATATAATATGCCCCATGCTTCAGAACACAACATTTGGACAATATTATCACATAGGTAAAAAATGAAAAAAAAAAACTCTAGATGACTTTCTGAAAACAAGGAAAACCCAATAGCGTTATAAGTCTATACTAAAAAAATGTGATAATTGATCACTTTACACATCAAAGTATGAAAGCAGATTACCGGAAAAACCAACACCAGATTTTAGTACTAATATAAAGAAAAAAACAACGATTGTTTATATAAATAAATGAAAAAACAAACCTATCATAAGGATAGTTTGGATGAATCATCATAACATACATAAGGTATTATCAACTCCGTCGGTCATTAGAAATGATCAAAGAGCTTAACGGAAATAAAACGCCCGAAAAAGCTCAATATTTCTTGAAGTTCCGAGTAAAAATGACGATAAACCCAGTTTGTTAACGTTTTAACCTATATTAGAGCAAGCAATGGGTATAAAAGATTAAATCAATGGGTGCCATTGATAAATTATGAATAAATAATGTATGTTATGAAATGATGACGATCCCTACTCGAAGATTTTAGTTCCTTGTTTTAGTTAAAGATATAAAATTTCTGGCAAAGTACCAACTCACAAAAATCAAGAAAATTGTGTAGAAAATGGGGAACGGAGAGTTTTGTTCCCATCCCATGATAGTCTGGAATACACTGGAGAATTTTTACTAGCGTGAAATTAAGCCTGGAAAATTAAAAAAAAATTTTTTTTTAACAAAAATACAGTTATGTTTATTAATATATTCTTTAGACCTATAACTCAAAGTTCAGAAGATACTTTAACCATTTTAAACGATTAATAAAACCAAAAAAGTAGCTATGCTCTGTACAGTGAGTGAAGAAATAAAAATATTAATAATTCATAATTAATTTTGGCGAGCGGGAATTAAATACACAACCATCGTGGTAACTGTAACACGCTTGTGCCACTGCCTCACAGCTGGCGTCTCACTTATTAAGATTTTCTAACAAATTATTTAAATTTTTCAATGTCATAAATTAAAAAAAAACAACAGATACTGTGGACAATAGTCTCGTAGGTAATTAAAAAAAAAACTTTTTATCGTGTACGTACGTATTTGAAGAAAATTTAACATGAGAAAAATCTTCATCACTCAACATTTGCTACGAGAAATATTTTCTATTAAACATCTTCTGGCTCAAATGTAAACAACAAAATATATTATTAAAATTTTAAATAGAAAAAGCTTTCAATCCGTATCACTAATAGATTTCTTACGACCGCTTTTCGCGAAACACTAAGCATATGTAAATAGATCGTAAGTAGCCTGATGTTAAATATGACGCATTATAAATACAAACATGAGGTTATCGTCGCACAGCGTCTGTCTGTAGACGCGATGGTAGTGGGTTTGATTCCATAAATCTGAGATTATAATTAGATAAAGCGCGGCGTTGAGTTCCGCGACCCAGCACATAACAAATAATGACAAAAGTACGAGGCGTTCGTGGAATAGTGGGAGAGTCTCACTATATAATATTATATATTATTTTGTGGCTTACAGTTTTCGCCAGAAATATTATCCAGGGAGAGCCTTTGGCTTTAAACTATTTTTTTTTTGTAAAAGTTTTAAGAATTTTTAAAAAAATGTCAAAAGTTTTCGGGTGGGCACGAACTATGCAGCCAACGCCATTCTTACGCCCATGCCCATTATGCACGAACCACTATGAAATAACAAATATATATAAAACATAAATTTTAAATATAACCAACATTTAGAAGGAAAATACATAAATAATATATAATGGGCTTATGGATGGTACAAAATTGTCATATAGCGGTCGGTATATTACGTTCGTCAAGCTCGTTTGCGGTGAAATATTTAAAAGTTGTTTATATTAATATATTTTAATAAAATGCTTTTTTTATTATATTAATGTTTTTTTTATAAATTCTATATTTATAGATATAATAAATATAAATATCATGTAAAGTTTAGGTTCGGATTTCGGAAGTGAGGCGTTGAGTTCCGCCACTTAACATGCAAACCTTCCTGAATTTAGTGGAAAGTAGGGAGCGGAGTGCTTTAACACTAGTCTCCATTTTCCCACTTTGCAACATGCGTGAAAAAAAAAGCATGAAAAGAAACGAAAACTTTACACCAAATATTAGGTTATTAAAAGTTATATATAGGAAACCTTATATATAGCCTTAATCTTTAAGTTAAATAGAAAGCAGAATGAAAACCATCAATTATGTTAATGAATGAGAATCCTCAGGGTTCTATACAACGAGATAAGATTGGAATCTTAAACTAAAACTATTCTGTTGGCTATTTTAAAATCTATATTCTGCCTCCAGGACGTTCCACAGCGTCAGCCTGTACACTGAACTAACGAAGTAAAGAACTAAAAAGCGAATATCAAACCTATAACCATCGTAATAAGAACCTAAGTAACCTAGTGTTAATTAAATTAAAACTATTTTTGTTTAGTTTTTTTGTAAGGAATTAATTATTTATTTATATATTTATAAAATACGTGTCTATTATATTTGCTTGTGGGAAAATGGCCGCGATATCCTAAGAATGTATGTAGTGATTTACTCTAACAATACGATTCGTTTTCTTGTGTTGGATTCTTCTGTAGATATAATTGCGGATATATAAGTGATGAAGAGACTAGAATACTAATGTCTCTTCAATTATAATTTATAAGGTTATAATTAATGGCAGTTTACTAGTTTTACTTATATGTAACTACAAAAGTGTTTTTATGTTTCTAAGTAAAATTAAACAAGACTCAAATTGATGGATTTTAAATAGAGTTAACAACTTTAAATGAAACCACAGTTTTATATAGTAATAAAAAAGCTATGGGCTTGAAATATTTTACCCTATATGCTGTTTCCGGAAAAGGAGCGGTGACGCTTCCGGCCTGCATAAGTTTAAATAAAAATATTTTCAAGTAATACAATAAAAGCTCTAAAACTGTGAATATTTTTTTTTTATTTAGACGAAACATATAATTATAATGACTTCCTAATTTATATTTACATATTCTACAAAAAAGTTTCTGATGGAAATCTGTTGATATGGAAAGGAGTCGATAAGTTCGCCTATTAACGCTGAATTCTCGAAGCATTGCGTGTTAAATGATGAAATACAGTGCTACAATTTCAGCTAGGATTTTTTAAAAATATTTAATTTCCTCGAGCGTGAATTGAACCCATAACCTGTTTTATAGTCGCAAGTTTGTGCCCTGCGCACCACTGGCCTCACCTTACGTGTTAAAATCAATATTACAAAGAGAGGCTTCACTCATAAAATAATTTCAATATTAGCATACAAATAATATTTCCTATCACACGTTACAATAAGTCCTTCAAGTTCTAAGTTCAATGGGTTTCCTTGAATTTTAATGCGACCACATAAACATGGGCATTGCCTAATTTATATGTATTGTAGATATATATTGTACATAATAAAATATAATATTCTACGTACGTTTCAGACTAGGTTTGCATAATAAATTAGAAATTATAGTTATTTTAGGCCCCATACCTATGAGTGAACGTCATGGTTTCCTTGTTTTATTCCTTGTTTTATCTAATAGACGTTTCTAAGGATGTAGAAAATATATTCGTTAAATATTTATTGTATTTCTTTTCTAACTTTTTATATACATAAAAAAGTGTTAATATTTACTACATTTGGTTTTGTCTCAATCTCACATCATTTTACCGACATTCGGTCCATATCCATTTTCTCTATAATTATTAAAATCGGAATTTTAATTGAGGTCTTCTCTTACCACTTCCTTTTATTTCATAAATTCTTATGTAATTTTTTCTTGACGTGCCTAAACTCTCTCCTCTCTATCCTCGCTAATATGTCTTAATTGTGGATTACTGCTAAATATAATACTAAATCATATTTTCAATTCAACCTTTTTTATTTCATTACCGGCAGTAATACACGCTTTCATATGCTTTTTGTACTTTATAATTTTTTTAATATAGTTTAATAAAAGTACTTTCCAGATACTTTGTAGCGCCACACTGTGAAATCCACACATATCAGGGTGGGCAGCGCTAGTCTAATGCCGAATTCTAGAGGTAGAGGGTTGTGACTGGTAACGACCTGGCGACTCTGAAGCCAGAAAATGAAAATATTAAATATTTCATATCCCAGTGTGGGAATCGAACCCACAACCCGTCGCATCACACCCTTGTACCCCTGTGCCAACACGAAACACGTCAAGCGAAACATATTGAAATATCAATCTTGAAATATATTTTTTCCTACGACATTTGTATGCAAAGCTGCACAAATATGAATGACATAATATAAGGAGTAATGTACTTGCTCGTGTCGGCTAGGTAAATATAAAAATATTATGTCATACAATTTGTATAAATTTTATACTTTAAATTATTGATTTTGTCATAAAGTTTTTGGTTAGTGTCACACTGTATCCAGAGAGCAGAGGCAAAACTCAACGCCGTGCATCGTGTTACGATAGAGAGGAAATGAAAACAATTGATTCCACCATGTAGAAATCGAACCTACGATCATGGTTTTCTCTATTTAAGAAAATTCTGTAGATTATTATAGAATTATAAATTTGACTGTGTTATTTTGATTTATAAGCTAATTTACTCTACATTTTCATCTAAGTCCTTTCAGTAGTTTTTGCGTGAAAGTGGCTAAAACATCGAAGCTTTCATGATTAGAGTGAATGAATATATTAACTATGCTAAAAGCTCATTAATAAAAAACTAAAAAAAAAAATACAATATCTTAGATTTTTATATTTATGTAATTATTAGGGAAATAAACAAACATTTAAAATTGTTTAAAATAATATATTTATGATCCAAGAATAATTTTCCAAATTTATTTATTTTAGTTCAATTTAAATAATTCAGATGAATATAAAAAATATATTATAATAAAACCAATGATCTCTTAATATAAAATTCATATTCTACAGACTTAAGAGTAATATAGTTAATATTCTTATCGTAGCAGCCGCGCTTAATTCTAAGAGCTTCGTTGTTTTCTAGCATAAGAATACTTATTTTATAAAATCCTGGAAATAAATAATGTATTGTAAATTCTTCATATAAATTATGTCTTTATTATAATTTTAATGTTTCCATATTACCGAAATTCGAGGCAGTATGTGTGGCCTTCCAATCATCAATCAAGGTGAACCTCCGAAGGCTAAACAGCACTAATTTTTAAGTTAAATTTCAAAAACATGATTAATAGAAATAGCAATAGGTTCCCTACATGCGGGATGAAGCATAAAGCGGACAAAAACATCCGTGGAACAACTGTCCCTCTGTCATGTGGAGAGTAGAGAAAGTAGAGTTTAGGAATCTGGCGGCCAACCTTCAAGATTGAAGAGGCACCCAAAAAAGAAGAAGATACATTAAAAATGTACTATATCACTATCAATAACATATATTTTATATTTTGTCACTAGCTAAAATTTACTACAGCACCAGCACACAAAATGAAGACTTCGATATACCTAAGATCGAAGAGGTCGAGTCAGTTCATATATCCGCCAATACATCACCACTTCCTCCACGATAGGATATCATTGTTCGTGTCAAACGCACGCTTGATTGACGTATTGAGTGTTCTATATAGTTCTAGATCTATAATGTCCTAGAGATATTATAGATTTAGATTTATTTATTAGTAGTCATTCCGTTTAAATTATTCAGATTACATTATAGTGTTATATTTTTTTATCACCCATGGGATAGTAGGTAAAGGGGGATTTAGTGTCAAGACACTCCGTCTCCCGCACCGCACCGCAAAATATCGAGACATTACATTTTCAGAGTGGCGTAGAGTGGTGATATCAAAATATTTTTTGATATTTTTTATGATGCTTCCCGCATATGGTAGTGGAGGCAAAGGCAACCCTGGACCCTAGTGTTAATATACTTCGTTCCTTATACATTTTTTTTAACCTAAAATAGAGATTTACATTGGCAAAACCAATTAGACAGAAAGAAAGGCCTGCCTTGCTATGTGGGGGATACAGTGCATACCTAAAAAAAAAAGAAAAATCTACTCAAATTATTACTATATCCACTCCTAGAAGGCATTCCAAGTCATCAAATAGGATGACCACAAAATAACCACACTTTACAACTAATGACGGCCTTTTAGATTAATATCCTAAAGCTTTTGAAGTTCCAACAAAAGGGTATAAGAAAGATGCCGACAAAGGTTCCTACGACGTAGGACGTACGCCGTGGAGGAAGTTCGTACGCAACGTAATTTTTAAGTGAAGGACGCGTCGTTCGTAGACTAGTGATTTGTTTCTTTTTTTTTTTTTAAGCTTAACTCTGAATCCCGCATACATCAGGGTGGCTAGAGAAAATCTAGTGTTAAAAAACTCCATTTTGCATAGATTTGTTTTTGGAGGCATTGCGTGTTGAGTGGCGGATCTCAACGCCGTGATTTTCATCGACACCGTTAAAATATAATTTTAAGTATAATTTCTATTTTTTATTTCTTGCTAACGCACGTGATTTTCGAAACATTATGTGTTGAGTGGAGAAACTAGACACCGCGCTGTGTATCATTACCAAAACATTCAGATATTTTGCCGCTAATATGTTTATGTTGCATGTAATTAAAGTTCTTAGAAATAATATAGGTCATCGATGCCTTGTCATATATCTAGAACGCAATTCAGCTAAATATTTGTAAATAGCCATAGATGAATTACTATGAGAATTTTGTAACTACCACAACTCACGCGACTTTTCAATTAATAGTCATTAACTCATGCTAAAGTTTGAAAAGCAGAGTGATGGGTAGTGGTAAGACACTCTGTTCTCCATTTTCGATATGATTTTGGGACATTTGATGATGTGTTCAATGGGAATGGGGTAGGATTTAATGTCGCAATTTGTTTTACCATAGTGTAGAAATAGAAATAATTTATTCTTTCAACTGAGAATACCGGCATTGAGTTCTGCACTCAACACGGAAAGTCACGTAGAATTCGACGGAATCTGGCGAACGGAGTGTTTTAACATTCATTTCACTCAACATAGCGTGCTGTGTGCGGGATACAGCGTGAAAATAATTTACTATTTTTTATTAAACCAATATACAACCGAACGAAAACAAACACACGGTAATTCAATAAAACAAAAACGGTCAGTGATTGCTTCAAATCACATGAGTGGGACATTATCTTCGATTGTCCAACGACGATAAATATTACGGAGATCGTAACGTAACGAAATATAATACCCCTATTTAACAATAATCAACCCTTATGCCATAATTTAAGGTTTAAATTTCTTTAACTACAAAACACCATGCTTGTCCATAAATGCTAATTAAAAACGCATCTTATCTGTTGAGCTTAGAGTTGGTTTTCCAATAGCAATGAGTGACGTGAACTGTCGTTAAATTCCTAGAAAGAGACAGCATGAGAAGTAATAAATTTCAATTAATGCCGCCGACAGCACTGTATTGTCTTACAAAGAGATTTGGCTACGATTTCTTTTGGTCGTGCGAACTTTTTTCTTTTCATTATTATTAATAATGGATGATATTATTAATTTTTCAAATTAAAAATGATTTATGAGGGTATTTTTGATTATTTATTAGTGTTTAGGCTTTGATGTTTTTTATGAGGGTATCTTGTTCGTGCTGTTACGTAGAATGAATGTATTTACGTGATACAGTGATGCTATGAAAATTGAAAAGGAAAACTAATTAAATTTGTTATTTTTTTTCACTGTATCCTACATGTAATGTGGGTAACTGAAGTCGTTAGGTGTATTGAGTGGCGGAACTCAACGCAGCGCTTACGTTACCAGAGCGAGGAAACAAAATACTTCAATCGCCGAGTAGAAATCGAACCCATAACTTGTCAGGTCCCGCCCGCCATGACGACCACATAGTAATATTTTTTAAATTATTTCAAAATATTAATATATATCATTTATTAATATTATATATCAGAAAGGCAAAAGCGCGGCGTTGAATTTTGCCACTCAACAAGTAATTCCTCGAAAAATTCAGCAGAAAGTGGGGAACGTGGTGTGTGCGGGAAACAGCGTGACAGCTTAGCGCTATAAGTATTTTTTTTATTTTTCAATTTTAACCAGTAAAAGCTTAACGTAAGCACATTTACATCATATACAATACCACGATTCCATGAAAGCGCATCCTTTATAGAAGTTATTAGGATTCAATGCAGCCTAATGTCATATCAATCGTGCAGCGGTCGTTCTCGTGGCGTTCGCAAGCCAATCGCATTCATTGATATGCAACTTTCATTTTTTTTTATTTGATGAAAAAAATAATACGAGAAAAAAGAATTTGAAAAAGAATAATTATAGCTAACAGTTACTGTGTGTTCTTTTCGCCCATTCTTCTATTCAAGATTAATTTTTTTGTTGTATTCTTCTGTTGTCTTGTTTTACAATCGGGGAAATACAAATATTTCATTCCCTCGAATGGGGATCGAACCTACTAGCCTCTAACCCACATGTTTGTGGTATTATGATCTTCTACTGCACCACGATGGTCTACAACAACAACAGAAAATCTAAAATTTCAACTGATATATATTTTACTGGTAATATAACTTCTACTTTAGAATATCACATAGGTTATAATTTCTGTAAAGAGATATTTATTTATTACAATTAGATTTAACCGAGCGAAGCCGCAGGGTGGGCCACTAGTTTACTATATATGTATTTATATATTTTTTATTATTTTTAGTAATATATATTATTATTAAGCTGTAATAAAGCCATATCCATTCAGTCACGTTTTCTATCATATCCATTGAAAAAAATGTATAAAATAACATTGTGTGTCGTAAATGATCAATAAATTGACGTTTTGTATTGTAAATGGTTATAGAATTGTAAATAAAGCTTCGGAATTGGCAATTGGCGTTGGATGAAAATAAAGAAAAATGGAACTGTAAGTATAATGTTTGTGGGTTCGATTACTGCTTTGTTCGACGAGTCAATTTATATTTAATTTGACTTCATTCAAAGTGTAATTGTGCTGTGTGGGAAAAACGTGAAGCTATGTTTCCTTTTTATTATTGTGAGCTTTTGATTTTATTTATATTGTGATTTTTGATTCATACAATTTTTTTAGCTTCACGCTTTTCCACACGGAGGCCTCTACGACATTTATTTATTTCTACAAATAACAAGCAGTAAATAATACTTAACCACCGGAAATAAAAAAAAAATCTAAATATTCCTCCATGTTTTTTATATAATAGTATACCAATATGTCTCAAAATTGCATATCTCTTACACAGAACAACGCCTAGAAACAATACGATCATACAAAATGAGGCACATACGGATATTACATCTATTACTTAATACAATATTCAAATTTTACATATTTACTTCTGACATTTTGATTTGTATTTTCATCAGAAATCGTTCTCACTTCCTTGTGCGTGTCGTGCATTTTACTACATGTCTTGCGTCCTTATCTATCTTTACGATTGGTTGGTACGAATGGAAGAGACAGAACGATGTCTAGTTGTCGATCATCTTTATTCGTGGTGGCTATATTATAGCTTCCGGTTGAGTTAAGTCATTGACTCAAGAAATGGTGAATTACTTTACTCGTTCCTTATGTAATATTTTTATATATATTTTAATTTTTAGATGTTTATATCTTTACCGTATCCCGCATGTACCTAGACCTAGTTTTAAGGGAACCTATTTTATATAAAAAATTATATATAAATATATAGGTATTATAGGTATTTATTTTTCTATTTTACATATTATCTATCACGTAGAATTGCCAAAAAGAGTTTAGTGGTATATCTCTTTATTTCTCTCTTTTATTAGTTTTCTCGTTTTGCCTTTTTTGATAAAAAAGAGGGTGACCCAACAGTAGTTGACTAGTTTATAATACTAGTATATCCTTTTTTTATATGCTTGTTTTTTATTAACAAAATTTAAATGTTTCTATACATATTACTTGAAACTAAATTAGTCTATCCTTTTATTAGACATCAAAAATACTTAGAGAAGTAATTATTTATCAATCTATATATAAAAAGACATTACGAATGTATAATCCAACACACCCCTTGACTTCCAATAAACTATTTAGTCACAACGATGTCAAAATAACCGAAAAATTTACAAAAAAAAGCCGGCCATTTTACATGCGACCCTCGTCTTCAAAATACTTTACGCATATCGACACATTTTTTAACAAAGCTGTTCTAAGAAGATCGCCTTATTCTGGAATCATCTCGCGTCTGTATCGCGGTGGCTGAACTGAATTACAAATGACGTGGTCGTAGATACGATCTCCTGGACAATGGAGGGTGCTATGTTTAACACCTCATTGTAGGCAATTTATTAGATGACGATAGATACGTTTTAATATATTCCAGGTCTTTCTTATAAGAAAGAGAGAGAGAGAGAGAGAATGTAAAATGATGAGATGGAATAATTAAGAATGTGATAAAGATTGTTCATATTTTAAATTCTATTTGTCCGTTCACTTTATATACTCATGTTTACTACTATATTTTATTGACTTATATTTATATCCTCTATTATTAAAATGTTCCAGAAAAATTTACCCTTACATCCAATCTCATGTAAACACCATATACACAACATAAATGGGACACCATTAGCATTCCCATCGATCGTGTCGAATTCTTATAAAATGTCGTGACAAAATTCTTTCGTTAATCGAACAGTTATAGTATAGTGTCCCGAATCGACAAGTGGCGAGCGGATCCTAGTGAAAGTTGTAGTGCGGCTTCCTTACAACTTGAATATACATTTTTTTTGAGTATTTGTAAATGTAAATTTTTATAAAATACATAGAATTGTCATTGACAGAATAATAAGTTTTTGAGTTTTTGCGTAACACATGTACACGTAGCAGGTTATTGGGTGTAATAATCGCGCAGTAGTTTATAGTTTATAATATATATTTTTTTTTTTGCTTAAGTTTTGTTATATATTTTAATGTGGCTCTGATAATTTTTATGAACATTATACATATACAGTGGAAAAAAATGTATAATTAATTAATTAATCATTAATCATGATTAATCATCTTTACGCAGTATCCCGCACACAGGGAAGTAGGCAGAGGGAACCTAGTGTTAAAACACTCCGTTTCCTATTCACTCAATCTTTTTGCCTCTCAATGCCTACTCAATGTATAATGGTCATAAGAAATCTTTTACATAGAACTTCCTATAATTGTTTATAGCTTTTGTTTTTCCTTGGAATATAAATATGTTTTTAGTTGTATCAATATATTAGGCGGCGTTCAGTTCCGCCACCCACCGCACAATGCGTCAGGAGTGTCTTAATGGTAACGACGTGTCTTAACACTAGGTTCCCAGGTTCCCCCAATACTTGGTATGTGTTGCATAGACCTTACCAACAATTCACTCTGTGGGGCCTACATTAATATTCATAGTTACACAGTTACAAGTCCTCGAAATCGACGTGAAATGTTTAGTTTAGTAGGTCTCCTACGAGCGGTAGATAGCGATAGCAATAGATACGAGTTCGATCCCCAGTTGAAATATATTTAAATAATTTTCTTTTCCGTTCTGAAAGACATTGGAGAACAAAATGTTTTATAATTAACATCCCTCTGAATTTCCTTCTATATATAACGAATATAACGTGAAATAGTTTATTTTATTTATAATAATACTACTTATATAATCGGACAAGACCATTTTAATTGACATTAACAATTAAACAAAGAACTAAATCAATTAATAATCCAACGACGTGCGTATTAACGGTGCTGTAACGGCACAGTGGTATCTACGTGTATATAAATTAATATTACCACCACGCCTCTACCATCGTTGAACTACAATAAGGTATGACGGTGTCAACCTATGATTTATATATAATCTATTTATATTAGAGGGTATTTGAGGATTTTTTTGTATTCCACAGTACTGAGGCCACGGCCCTTTGCCTCGTCACCAAAGCGAAGACGTAAATATTAATTTCATTTCCTCGAAGGGGATTTAAACCCACTATTTGTCGCGTTCACATTCACGTGCCACTATAATGTCGTGTAATTAGGAAAATTGCAGAGGAGTAAGTAGTTCTTCGAATGATGCATTTCTAAAAGAAACCTATTTGATATAAATGTGTCTGAATGAGACAATTTTAACGCGCATTTTCTAAATGTATTGATAAATTATCTGAAATATAAATAGAATAAACATTAAATGGATAGAATCGTATCATTTTCCTTTCTATTGTTTGAAAATATGATAAAAGAAAAAGAAATAAAAGAAAAAAATTATTAAGATCACATAAAAAATAATGAAAAAAAAATAATTCAAATCTTTTCGAACCTCAAATTCAACAACACAAGAAGAGGGTAAAACCAAAGTAAAGAAACCGCAGCCACTAAACTAAACTAGTATATAATAGTTGATTTAAAAATAAACTATACGTGTATCTATCAACTTGAAGTGCTCTTCTGTTAACCAATGTATGTAGGTATAATATGACCATTCTTTGGTAGATTCAAAACGGGACTTTTAGGGTGGCTTTCGTTTTGTTTAGCGTGGTCAGCTCAGTTTCACACTGTTTCCGGCTGGTAGGCAGAGGGAACCTAGTGTTAGTACACTCCGTTTTTCACTTTCCGTCGAATTCTGGAGACCAGATCGAAGAAATAACAATACAAATTTTAATGGATATTTCATTCATTTATAGAGAGGTGCTATCGTTTATTTAGGATAGCTTTAATTTTTATCGGCTTCTGATAGTGCTTTCGTTTTATTATTATAGGGTTAATTAACGATTTAATTAAAAAAATGAATTCGAGTTGATAACCTCCTTTTTTACAGGAGTCGGTTAAAATTATAATTTGTTTCGACCGACCAAATTTACATGCCACTCCCAATAAAAAACGGGACAGTCCCGTTTAAAACAGTACCTTTGGTCACTTCATGTATGTGGCTAACGTTACAGTGGTTTGAATAGGGGAGCTACAATTTAAGCTACTTTATCTCTTGATGCGATGTTTTGATGTGAAATTACTTTGTCTTTAAAATACGGGAGGCAGAGGGAACCTAGTATTAAGACTGAACTGAACTGCTGAATTTTTGGGGCATTTAGTTATGCTTTGTTACCAGAGCGAAGATATGAAAATTTTATAATATATTTAATTTCCTCGTTCGGGAAACGAATCCACAACCGTCGCGTTGATAGTTACACCGCTTTTGCCCAAAAAAAAATAAGTTTAATTTATTCATGCTAAACTGATATTGAACCCGCAACTACCATAACAAAACCATAAAAATCAACATGTCTAAAACGCCGGTGAGTGACGATGTAGCGAACAATTATTACTGTAATGTATAATATAAACATCCTTTTCTATTCAGTAAAGAATCTCAAAAAGTAGGGCAAATCTGACAGTCTTAATGGTGAACTGTGAAAAATTTACCAGACGCAACTAAATAATTGATTCAGGAAGTCTAAGTGCGATGATCTAGTTAGGTAGGGGTTAGCTGCAGCTTCACGCTTTTTCCCGCATAGCGGAATAGTCAGTCAAATTTTTGAGAAATTGTATGTTGAGTGGCGGAACTAAACGCCGCACATTGTTTACTAGAGCAGGGAAATGAAAATTTTAAATATTTCATATTTCCGAGTGGAAATCGAATCCACAACCGTCGTGTTTACAGTCGCACGCTTTTACTTCACGCTTTATGTAGTAAATGTAATTATTTGTCTCTGTAAATTTTTCTCCCTGATTACTTACGTCTGACTATTGCTTTATAAATATCTACTAGCCACTCTAACAAATTTAAAATTATTGAATCTGAAACTATTACGTTTGCATGAATCCGGTGGAAAGTAGGAAACGGAAGAGTCATAATGGGAACGGGGTCTTCACACTGGGTTCCCAGGTTCCTTCTGTTGTGTACCGGATATAGAGTGAAATTAAAAGATAAAACCTATTACACTTACCAGGCTACCTAACTATTGAGTTAAGAGATATAAAATATATTATAAAAAAAATCATATATTCATATTGACACATTATTTATGTACTCGTGCGGCTCAGTTAATGTTGTGGTTTAGATCTAACCGCAAATAAACTAGTCGTGCATATATTATACATTTTTTTGTAAGTTGGTACTTCATTTTTGCTTTTTTTATTTAACGTTTAGTTGTGGCTGTAATATCTAAAAAATATATTTTTATGATTTGAGTTCCGATTTAACACGCAATGTCTCAAGAATTCGGCGGCAAGTGGACGGAAGTATCTTTGCAGTAGGTTCCCAGGTTCCTAGGTTCCGTTGATACACTTGATACAATGTGAAGTTAACAAACTTGTTATATTTTTATGTCGTTAAAGAAAAGATATAGTTAAATTTATTTAATTTGAGGCTTTTGTAAATGCAATCGTTGTATGTGTGTATCATTTTGAGAAATTTTGAGTTTCCCTACTCAGAAATTGAAAAAAATATTTCTGCCTTAAGTCTTAGTCTCGAATCGTAGTCTCAAATTCAACTAAGAATTTTAACACAAACCAATTATCATATTATGAAAAAAAACTAAATGATTGTTCCTTCCGTGTCTTCTATCACTATCAATTAATGTAATTTATATTGGAATACAGTATAAACATATAGTAATTTGTAAAGTGAGAGAGCTATAAGTGGGCACGTAAAATATTTTTTTTCTCTACAAGTCGCTGTGATGTCGGGCAATAAAACTATAAACTTCTTTGGGGATATCCGTTAGATGTTTATTTTCGTTTAGCCACAGGAATCTCTGTTTTTATTTATGAAGTCAGTGAGTCGTGGACGCGCAGTGGTAAGGAAGTAATATTTAGTTGGTAAGATTTGTATTCGATTCTCTTATAAGATCTTGATCTAATTGAGGCCAGGCGTAGCGCTGTGGTACAAACGTGAGGCTGATAATGAAACAGGTGGTGGGGTTCGACCCCCACTCGAGGAAATTAAATATTTAAGCAAAATTAACATTTCAATTCTGAAAATGCATACAGATTGTACGTACAATGTAAACTAAGCATTATTTCAGCCGTACAGTATACATTTTGTTCTATATATAAAGATGACGCGATTATTTTTAAATCGGGTCGGCTTTCCTTAGAACTTCATTTTTGTACAAAACAATTTATTATTTCTCTTGTTGTATATTCGATACATTCCCGGACTTATAGTTATATATTTAAATGTAATTTTAATAAAGAAATAGAAAATGAGAATTCTATAAACTTACTTTCTTAAGTCGAGAAGAATATTATCCACTACTCACGATACTATATATAGTAAATTTATTGTTAAACTTGTATATACAATAGAAAAATGTACCAATACAACATAAAAAATGTTTAATATATTTTATGATCATTATCGAGTGAAGAGAAAGAGAGAGAGAGAAAGAGAGCGAGAAAGTGAGAATTAAAAATATATTACTATCAACTTTTCGTAGACACTGTGTCGTCAGATTGTAAAGAAACTATTTTTTACATATAATTACTCCGAGCTTTGATCCCACTGACATCACGCGATGGCACGTGCCAGCTTTTTAGAAAAAAATCAATATATTGATTTAATTGACAATTAAATGTATTTAACGTATAAAGCTTAGGATTTCATTAAACATAGCTTATGGAACTTATTAATATAATTAAGTCCGAATATAGGTTCCTTCTGCCGTCGCTGTATTGTGTAGGTGAAAAAAAATGTCAGATTTAGAAATATAAATAGAAAACATATCGTGTTTGAGCGCGGCGTTGCTTACCTTAATTATTTAGATTTTATTTTGGAGCTTTTTTTAACAAAACCTTGAAGTGGTGACCATCACAGTCAGATTCGAGTAAAAAAAACTTTACATATAAAAAATAATGTAACCGTATAATTTAAAAAATGTAAATTCTGTGCACCAGCAAACCTACTAAAATAACTCTGCGTAATCTAATTGAAGAGAACATTTAGTGCGGCGTTCCACTCGATTTTTGATAACATTAAAATATTTATTTAACCGTTTAACTTTACAAGATGGCTCTAAATTGCCACTGACAGTATAGTTCAATATATTTACCGTTCTAATGTAATGTTTGAGAGTAAATCTCTCTATTCCTAGCACTTGACCGTGCCTGGTTTCGAACTTAGTTCAGATTATATTATAAGATTCTTCTTATCTATATTTCTGTATAAATATTATGTTTTTAGTAACACAGATAAAAAGCGTTTTATAGTAAGTGAAAATTTTATTCAAATACTACAAGTACTTGAAAAAACTACCTATGAAATGAAACATATTGTAAAGAAATTCTTAATTTTTTTATTATATTAAAAAAAATTAACAATAGATAGGTATATACATATAGGTATATATATAAAGTCTATAGTATATAAACAACATATTGATATATATGTAATACTTATTATCATGTATTTCCTTTGTATGTCTTTGTATTATGTTATACTTATGCTCAAAATGTATATAACGTTAGTATAACTATAAAGTCATCCAATATTTTATTCCTAGACAAATCATGGCAAAGTTACAGTCTTGCTGACAGCGTTGTGGGAAAATCAAACAAATTTAATCCGTAATCACCTTGACATAAGGTGTAATGTATATTTTATCTATTTATCTAACGACGTGTCGAAAGATTTGCGATGCACTTCTGTCTTCTATTGCATATTGATATTTTTTTCTTAGGTTCACACTGTATCCCGCACTTGGTAGGGTAAGCAAAGGGAACCCAGTAATGACACATCGTTCCCATTAGGATCTATGTTGAGTGGCGGAACTTAACGCCGCGTTTTTGCTATGTTCCCAGTGCGAAGAAACCGTAATATTGAAAAATAACAATTCAATCCATCGAGTGGGAATCGAACCCACAATCATCACGTTCACATCCACATAAATGGAAAGAAATACTTTATGTATTTATGTATTTCTTATATTATACTTTTATAATACAAATTTCATCAAATTTACTTCTTTTTTTTCGTTCAAATTGTATAATTCATTCGGTAACACGAGTTTCTGAGTTTTTGTAAACATTACATACAAATTAGTATAGTGTGGATCTGGAAACTTTTAAAAGTGTAGTCGGTACTTTTAGTTTCCACATCAAGGTTATTAGTTCAAGGTGGATTTGAATGGGAAAAGATTTATTTATTCTAAGCAATGTAATTCTAAATATATTTTAAAGAACGATTCAGATAGATTTTTTTCTAAAATAATATATGTAGAGTTCGGGACGTTCCAGGTATAAATACGGTTTGTTCATACATATTTGAAAATAAAAAAGGCAAACATGAAGACAAACTAAAAGACTTACATAAAACCTTTTTTATCATAGAAGTATGAACTACCTACCACAAAACACGTGATGTCGCGAAATTTGCGGAAGTCGAAATGTGGGGAACGGAGTGACTTAACATAGGTTCCTAGGTTCCCTCTACCTACCTTACCCTCGCGGGTTACAGCGTGGAGTTAAAAAATAAATAAACACACATCAAGTGTAAAACTAAAGTATTAGTGTTCCACTATAATTCGCGTCACGTAACATCTTGTAGCCACCGTTATGGCTCGTAGCGTTCAATTGAATAACGATCGGTGGCGTAGGGATGTACTGTGCGTTGTATTTTTTTAAAAATATTTTTTTAGCTTTACATTTTTAGAGCTTTAGGCTCTATGGAGATGGAACACGGGAACTAAGAATTAAAACTCTCCGCTCCCGTAACCCATTTTCCGTCGAATTCTAGAGTTACTGCGTTTCTAGTGGCAAAACTCAACGTCGAATTTTGACCAGTTCCCAGAGCGAAGAAATGAAAATATGTACATTTTACCTCCTTTTTTACATTTATATGTAATAAATGTATAAAGTCGGCAAAAAGTGAAACGGGATAGTAGATCACTGTTTTTTTTTTCATCCTACTACGCAAAATTTGGAACATTTATTTCTAAAATAGATTCGACTAAGCTTAAAATATTTAAAAAATATTATACCAATAGGAATTTCGAAGTAAATTTTTTATTCCTATTCTTAAATCACATCAAATCTCTTTGTTATACAAATAAATCTATGAAATTCAAAGTATGCGATATTTATTATAAGTTATGACAGTATCGAAGTAACTTTAGTTTGATTTATGAAGTAGTTTAAAATATATCAAAAAGTTTCTTCAACAAAACAAAGACTTGGTTAAAATATATATAAATTTCATACATTTAGATTATAGAAATTATATACATGAATCTATTTAAGACCGTAATCTTAACTTAAGCAGCTGAAAGTTCACTCAAGAAAGCTTTTGAATCTATGACTATCGTTTTTTCATCAAGCACATCCCTAAGTTTATAATGAACAGCAATTATAATGTACTTCAGCTTTATGCTATATTCTGCAAGTAGCAGGTAGACAGACGTAATCTAATGTTAAGACACTCCGTTCTGCACTTTCTGTCAAATTTTCGAGGCATTGTGCGTTAACAGGCGGAACTCAACGCCGCGCTTTGTCTTGTGGGACTCGAACCCACAACAGTTGCGTTAACGCTCACACGCTTGCCGTGCCACTGCACCACGACGGAATCACAGTAATTATAATTTATCGACAATATTTACACCTAATATGCGCTTCATACGTTAACGTGGGATATTCGTTCACATACCATGTGGTCACAATAGTCAATTTATTACCATATATAACCACGTAATACAAAAATGTGTTATATTACGACAGTGATAAAAGCTAAAATCGCTTGTTTTAAAACTCGTGGCCCTTTGTCCATTGTCCTTGAAATCCGGAAGCTTTTTTTCTCATAATTCCACCGAATTTATTTGGGTTTTTATTTGAATTTTACTTATTTGTTTGTTCGTAATTCGGTTATAGGGGCGGTTTTGTAAGATTTATGATATAGTGATGTATATTGTCATATTTCTCTTATTCTATACTTCCCGCATACTGCGAGGAGTGTAAATATATACAGTAAGTTCAAAAAACTTTCTCTAAAAGTAAACTCTATTACTATTAACTAACGAGTCCTGGCACAGGGGCACAAGCGTGTAAACGTGACAAGTTCGGACTCAAACGTTATTTAGATGTAGCATAGAAGTTGAAAAAATAATAGAATTATTAATTTCCCCGAGTAAGAATCGAACTTTCAATCGTCGAATTTTTAAACGCTGTACCGCTGCGCTACGAAAAAATAAGAAACCACGGCTTTGTTAAAAAAAATTTTGCAACATTTGTCTTCATCACATGTGTAGGTTTTTGTCAGTATATCCGATAGTTGTTATAATAAGAAATGGTGAAGGACAAATAAACCACAGCGCAGGATATGGCAACACTCAAGTTTCACATTTTAGTGGTTACGTATCATAAAATTTTATAATTGCCAAATGTTTTTCATTATAAAATTAATTTTTAAAACCACGCCGTTCATGTGTAAATTTTAATTTAAAAAAATCAACTTCACGCTGTATCCCGCACACAGCAGGGGAGGCAAAGGAAACCCATCGTTAAGCATAAGATATTTTGTCGTCTGTTAAGCTACGGAGCTTAATGGCGCGCTTCGTCTTGTTATTCGAATGAAGAAATAAATTTATTCCTAACGTTTTTGAAATGGAGAATCGAGACTCCTAAATTAATACTATATTTATATATATATATATATATTATACAGAACAGGGAAATCTTCCATTTTTCCATAATTTCACGTACATATTATATACTTTTTTCCGTGTAAAAGTAAACACGACGCTATTATCAGACCGTAACTCGCATTATTTGGAATACGATTTTGCAGAAACCACCGATAGATGGAAAACAGCAGCCGGTAGCGGCCGCGTTTACGTTTGGCGAGTGCCTTGCCTGTTTTGTGTTTCGATGAATATGGAATTTATTTGTTAAGATTTTAATTATATTACTATAGTATATTTTGTATAACTTTTGTTTATATGCAATATATAGAGAGAATATAAATTAATTATTCAGTTTTATGAACTGAGCATATTACTGATACTATAACAGAAAACTACGATTTTTGTTGTACATTTCATGTTATTGGTATAAATAAGAGCTTGTTATTTTCTGATATTGTCTTGAAAAAATGATATATTAATGGTCCATTTCATGAACATGACGGCGATTTTTTTAATTAAAGTGATATATAAACTGTTTTATTCAAAATGCATAAGCATTGATATTACACTCAATAATTTTATTATTTTTAATAATTTATATTTAAATAAGAAAATACGCTTTCAGTATGTGTAAACGTAGCACCGTGTATACAATCTACAGAAATAGCATATTGCGTGCAAGATTTGACCGATCTCACGTACATATATAAAATTAGACGATTATGTATATTTTTTAAGATAGGAAGATGGGAGGAAGAGGGAACCTTGGACCCTAGTGTTAAGACACTCCGTCCCCATTAAGATACTTTTCCTCGAGTGGGTACCGAACCCACACTCCGTTCTATCACGCTTATGCCTTTGTGCCACGACTGACCTCAAATATTTATTAATCTATAATAATCTTAATGTAATAAACAAATATTAAGTAAACTAAATAGCATTCTTCGTCTTAACTCAACGCCACGCAAGTGTAACTACATTACATTATTGTAATTTTATATATTTATTACAATAATTATTATATTATTGCATCGTGGCGCAGCGGCACAAGAGTGTGACTGTAACGCGACGGTTGTGGGTTCGATTCCCACTCGAGGAAGTGAAATATTTATTTACGTTTATATTTAGATTTTCTTCGCTCTAGTGCCGAGGCAAAGCGCAGCGTTGAGTTCTGCCACTCAACACGCAATGCCTCCAGAATTCGGCAGAACGTAGGGAACGGAGTGTCCTAACACCGAGCCTCCCTCTGCCTACCCTGCTATGTACGGGATACAGCGTGAAGCTGAAAACAAAAAAAATATATTAATTATGTTAAATACATATGTTTTGACGCCATTGCTATACAATTCAAAGATGAGAAATTATCATTATTATTAATCTATCAAATATCCTTTACGTATATATTTAATAAAGTGTTTACTTTGTTCGTTCAACATCCACTCTTTGATTGAATGTGAAGAACGGAGTGATAAATCACTTATTATTTTTTCTTAATAAATATAAAAACGAGTTAAACTTTTAAATATATTTTTAAAATTTTTAAATAAGGACATTTCCAACGGAAAATATTTATGTACATCTCTATATTCTGCAACCAAGAATAACTTTTCAAAGAGAAAACACTAAGTAATTAGTACTAAATGAAACGTACAGCTTCAATTTATTCTGTTTGTACATATAAAAATTAACCCCAATATAGAGTTACTGAGATTCGTCGAATAATGCAGCTAAAAATATATTGTACGGGCGTGTCGTTCTCGGTAAGGAAATAACGTGTCGTAATCTACGTACTACGTGAATTTCACGTGAATAACGAATTATTCAGAAAATAATTGATTTATTGGTGCTTTTGTCGGTATTTCTTGGCATCAATATTTATAAACAGACGTTCTCTTTACACGTCACGTGTGGTGGACTAGGCAAGATCAGTGGTTTTACTCGAGTTTGTATTGAATTATGGGTTTTTTAGTAAGTTGAACCCAGCCGTGGCGCCGGGGAGATCGATTCCCACTTGGGGGAATGAATGAATTTTTTCATTTATTTGCTGTAGTACCAAGACAAAAGAGCGATTATAATAGAAGTCATGTTATATATTTTATCTATCTTTAATATATCTTTTTATCTTGTACAGCAGCAGCAGCAGTCCAGAGTATATAAACTTTAAAAAAAACCAAGAGATCAATCACTCGAAACGTTCTTGAAGTATGTAAATACCCGTATATACATACATATTCATTATAATATTTAAGCTAAAGTTCAATGTCGTATTCAAGAAGCAACGAGCAATATGTTTCAAAAGCACTTGAGTCCTCCTCCAAGTCATCTCCTAAGAGTCCTAAGTAACTCTTTAAAAGTAAATATAATAAAATAAATCAATCTGTCCGTCTCTGTCGGTTTCTTGTTTGTGGATGCGCGTTTGTTTATCGTCGGTGAATATAAAATGTACCTAGCAGAATTTATATATTAAGTATATCACAGTTATAGTGGTAGTGTTTGTCTGTAAACGCGATGGTTGTGGGATCGATTCCCGCTCAGGGGGAATGATTTAATTTAATTTTTCGCTCTTGCAAAGTAAAGCGCGGCGTTGTTTTTCGCAACACACCATGTTTTGAATTCGAGTGGAAAGTGAAATGAAAAGAAAAGAGAGTTTTTGTACTAAGTTTTCTACGTTTGCTTTTCCTTGCTATGTGTGAAAAAAAAGTGAAACCAGTGAATTTTTTTCTTTTATTTTCCAGCTTCAGAGTTACATCGTTTTAATTAATTTCGCTTCGTTAATATTAATTTAAGATATTATTAATATTAATGAGATGCCATTTCTGACGCTTTATCTGTTTAAGTTCGCGAGCGTGGGCAGTATGAAAGTTGTAGGTATGTGCTAATGCATTCGCATGTTTTATTTTTTATCTGTGATGCACTCCAAAACATAAACTATAAAAACAATAAAAAGATGAAAGACAAAACTTTAATGTAAGTACAGAGCCTTTAGTTTAACTTTTTTTTAGCCTCACGCCACTCACAGTAAAGTAGGCAGAGGGAAAAGGAGGAAGGGAAAGAGGGGTGTTAAGACACTCCGTTCCCATTAGTGACACATTAGATTACAGTATAATATATAAATTTGTTATTTTTTGTCAGCGTTTCAAAAACTACACCATCTTGGTTATTGTAGAAATCGACAAAGAGAAATGCTCAAAATCTCACATTTTCTCGTAAGCAAAAGACTGTATTTAAAGAGGCGAAAATTTAATTTAGCTTCTTTGATATTTGAAACTGAAATACGAGCCCGCCCTAGACCTTGTACATAATCTTGTTAGTTATAGTATATATGCAATATTACTATATAGAACTTCTTATTTTAGTAATATAAGTAGTATCGAGGCCGTGGTGGCGCAGGGGCACAAAGTATGATTGTAAACGTCACTGGTTGTGAGTTCGATTCGCACTCAAAGAAAATAAATATTTAATATTTTCATTTCACCGAGTCGTTGAGTTTTGCCACTCAACACACAATGCCCGACCGAAGTGTCTTAATAGTAACTGAGTGTCTTAACACTATACTCCAAGGTTCCCTCTCTCTATCCTGTTATGTGCAGAATACAGCGTGAAATAGAAGCTGAAAAAATTACAATAAATAACAACCTTAAACTAATATAAATAAAGCAGGTTTTCCCATTTTAATTTATAATATTATGTTGAAAGTGTACGATATAGACTAAAAGGAAATTAGTCTCTAATCCAACAGGGTTCGTTTGTACGTATGCACCTACGTTGCAGGCAGGAAGTTTAGAGCACGTGCGTTTCCTTGCACAGGATGTTGTAGAATTCGAAACGAATTCGCGTCAATTGAAGTTGAAAATGGCGAATCACATAGAATGGTTTTCTGTTTTATTTCATTGTATTGTGTTTTAGATAAATGTTTGTCAAAGGGAATACAATAAGGATTTTTTAAAAGTATTTTGAATTAAAATAACTTTATGTTATTTATAACGTTATTTATATATAACGTTGTGATAGCAGTTCATTTGTTAACATTTCTATACTTATAGTAGAAGGTTTTTTTTTGTTTGATAGAACGCATTAACCGCTTAAATTATTGGTTCAAATTTTAAAAATTCTCCGATATTGTGTATGTCAATGAAAACTTTAGGCTGTATTATAATCACGCTACAAACAATAGAAACAAAGTAACGATATTGAATGTTGTAAAAATGAAAACGCTTCACAGCTACCGAAAGTCGGATGCTAAATTGTACAACTGTATAGATTCCCAGTTACCTTACGCCTACCCTGCTATATGCAGGATACAGCGTGAAACCAAGCGTGAAAACATATATTATATAAACTATTAAATATGTATACTATTTATAATACTAGTTTATAAATCGAATATGATCAATATAAAATGTAATATAATATTTAAATGTGCGGTCACTTTATAGACAAACGTAACGCGGGGTCGATTGTAGCGCCGCTGCGGTTTGTTTATTCGTGATTTGATTACGAATTGGTCACTAGAGTGCATTACTTTATAATAGCTCAGTGACTGTAACGCGACGGTGTGTGGGTTCGATCCCTACTCAATATTTACTCTGGCAACAAGACAAAAGCCCGACGTTGAGCTCCGCCTCTCAACACGAAATGGCTCGAAAAATTTGGCGGAAAATGGGAAGTGAGTTTTTTAGCTTACTTTTTTAACATTTTTTATTGTATTTTTCTTTATATAATATTATAATAATTTCTTTTTCAAATTTTCATATTTTATATTAGTAATTTTGCATCTTGCTATTTCTCAAATACATAGGTGATAAGATAATAACATAATAATTATTACATATCCTCGCTGTGCGTTCTGTGCTCTACCGCATCCATCATGGGAGTGTTCTGAAGAACTGTTTGACCTGTTACATGTGTACATACCAAGCTAAAATATCATCCACACCACCTAGACACTCGGCACTCCATTACGGTACGGTTTCGTAGAAACTTCCTTCCACGCGCCACGGAACTGTGGTATGGCCTAGCTGCGGCAGTGTTTCCAGGTCGATATGACATGGGTACCTTCAAAAAGCGAGAAAATTCAAATGTATCGCTCTGGTGACAAGATAAGAGGCAGCGTTGAATATTGAGTTCCATCACTCATCACGCAATATCCTGACAATTAGGCGGATCGTAGGAACGAAGTGTCTTAACACTAAGTCACCTATGCCCTCCTATATGCGGAATAAAGAGAATGAAAGATAATGAATCTCATAAAATTCATTATAATAATAAAATATTTCAAGACATCACACTCTATATTCGTAGGTAGTATAATAAAAAATATTGTTTACTAATATCAGCGTAAAAAACCACCGCACGCGCCATCTGGCGTCGCCTTATATAATTGTTTATGTTATCTGCACCTCTGTTGTGCACACAGGGGGTGTTTTTTTTACTATCTTTTTTCCTTTTATCTAGAGTACACTCGAGAGTCTATAGAATCAACGTACTTCTTTGTAACTTGCCTATCTCTGGCTTAATCGTGAAGGAAAATAATTTATGAAAGATATTTTAAAAGGCAAAATTTAATATTGATTTTGGTTCTTATTTAAATTTTTTTTGTAGGGTAGATTTAAAATAGTTTTTTTTTTGATGGAATTTTGTTTAAGTTTAATATAAAGCTAGAGACACTTGGTCAGTTAACTATTCTTCTTTTTTTAACTTCTCGCTCTATCCGGCACCTAGTAAGCAACTTTATTTATTTATCCATTAAATTTTTTAGTTATAACAGCCAAGTAAATATTGGTGCATATCAATTTCTATTATTTATACATTACATAAACTAATATAGCACGTCTCCAAAAGTAAACTAATATATTTTAATAATAAAAATATAATATACGCCTCAGTTAATGCACACAAATCAAAAGGTATTTACCCTTCCATTAATTCATAAGTTAAATATTCCAGATGTAAACGTAGAAGCGACGCCCTTGTCTCAATTATTTACACGTCACATATTTATATCGTGGATTATAAAAACACGGTTAAAATAAATCAAGAGAGAGAGACCGCTGAAAGTTCTATTTCTATATCGAGTGAACAGAACAATAAAAAAGTGATTTAACCCTCTACTTGATGCAGCCACTTCAAGATGGGCCATCAGTTAGTTAGTCTTAAAATTCTGTTCATTTTATAATATTGGTAGGATAGCAGAGAGTTTTTTTGTCCTTAATCACGTCTAATCTCGTATATTGGTGTAATTTGTTAACTAATACTTTTCTTATTTCACGCAGTATCTCGCCTAAGGCAGGGTAGACAAAGGGAATCTAGTGATAACAGTGTATTCTCCATTTTCGGTCCAATATTCGAGAAATTGCGTGAGTGTACAATTGAATTGAGATTGCATAGACAAGAAATCATCTTGTCTATGCCATCCTCTATATAATACTCTATGTCTAGAAAAAAAAGATTGAAAAAATAAAAAGTATTTAAATTTCTTCTCGTTTAAAACCACGCACCATAGCACAACAGTGTTCTAAACCAAGTTCTTGTCTATTAGAAATATCGTATCTGCTGTTTACGTGGAATACCAATAAATTTTATATTAATATATCTAAAATATGCATCTGACGTAAATAGTGTATTGTATTCTAGTTCCCGTATTCCCGCTTGTAACGTTAAATATATCGAGTTAACCCTTCATCGCTGTGATATATGAGACCGGGGCACGTGTTATACGGTCTAATGAAATGTAACATTAAGCAGAGCTTAATAGTTGAAAGTTTTTCTATCTTTTTTTTTCTTTATTATTTTATAGTATCTATTTTTGTTTATACGTTTTAATATTTTTAATGGTAACACTGGATTCATTTAATCGTAGTGGCGTTTGTATATTTAGAATCTTTTAATAGTTTTTGTTAAATTAAATGTATTAGATGATATTATGATAATTTAAAAAAAAAGGACGTTACAGTCTCATTTTATAGTCGTTTCTATAATTATTAACACGTAAAATATTTTATTTAACTACTGTTTAAATATTTAGTCTTATATATATTTTATTATATTAATATACTATATTAGGTTTATTATATGAAATAAAAAATAAATAATTACAACATATAAAATAAGACCAACAACACTATTTATATACAAAAATATGACAAGAAAAACGTTTTAAAATTCCCCTTCCGAAAGCATATCTCATGTGTCTGTTTATTTAATGTTTAATTTTATAACCAGCCAATGAACTCTGACTGCAACGACTGGATAAAATTATACCCATACTAACTGCAGAAAATGCATTAAAAATTTCCCTACAGGGGCAACATGAGTGTGTAAATCTCGGTTTTTATTATAAAAATGGAGTAGCGTTCCGATTTTTGGTCTTAACAGTTGGTAATAAAGTGTTTTATTGCATGACAAGTATGTAGAACGGTTAACATTTATGTTCTGTAAATATTCGTTTTTTTAAGATATTTTATATGTTACATTAGGGATAGGATTTGGAAAGAGCTTAATATATGATCCATATGTTTTTAGGCACGCAAGGTACCTAATGGGAACATCTCCGTTACCGTTCCTAACACTAGGTTCCCATATTACTAGGTGCGGGATACAGAGTGAAGCTAAAGTTCTGTGTTATAAACAAGAGCTGATTTTAATGCTTCTACAAAAAGTTATTATAGCTTTAGGTGTTGAGTGGTCTATTTGTATAGATATGGACTATAGTCCATACGCATCAGTGTTTAACTCATATGGGCGGGCGCAAAGGGAATGGGATATTGACATTTATTAGTTTTCACGCACCTGTACTTTCAGGGGAGAACATTGCAATATTACGTTTGGAGTTTTATAGCCGACGTATGTAAGTACTGGTCTATATTTAGAAAGCTACAGATGTTCAAACCAAAGCCACGATACATATTTAGGATGTGCTAAATATTTACTGTAGAAATCTGGTTTATGCTCGAGTTTATATCTATATTATTATTTTTAATGGGTCATTATTTGTATGACATATTCAGTTGATTTATGATTCGTATGATATTAAAATTACTTAAAAATATATTTCACAATTGCCATGACTAAAGTTATTATTATTTAAAGTCCTATGAAGTTTTGATTTTTGAATAATTTTTGCAATTTAATAATATTATAAATTGGCATATCGGCATTATACTTGCTAAATTCTAAACACAAACATCACTTGAAATAAGGAAGTAAAAGAAGATTATCGTAAAGAATATCCAATAAAATAAACGCTATAAAATAAATAAGCTATGGCTAAATCCCGCATACGTAACAGTAAACCGACAGACAGTTTATTTTATACAAATTCTATTCTAACTAAATACAATAAATATAAAACCTAACAAAATAAATAAATTTAACTTTACTTCTTACATTGTTCCAGAAGCTAATGGAGTCCAATAAGACGAGCTGAGCTGAAGAAACATGACGCGCGCCGCCATTGCGTTTTGGCGCGAAATGCCAATCGCTGTCACACTCCTCGTGGCACTGGCATGCACGGTTTCAGCCAGAGACATTGTCTTGAGTAAGTAAATAAACATTTATTTGTTAAATATAGTATTAATTGATATTTGTTTATATTAAAATTTTACTTTTATAAATGGATTTAATTTATTATAGGATTAACGTCATATAGATAGTATTCTTTTTTCAGTATTTTTATTGTGGTGTGTCACAACTATCCATCTAATAATATCGTGGTCATAGTCATAGTAAAAATAAATATCTAGAATTTATGACTTATATAATTATCATAAACGGTTTGAATATAAATAGTTATGTACTTTATGTAAAATTAATGAGGCCGTTGCGGCGCACTCGCGTGTGACCTAAACGTGTCACATTGGTCGTGTCTTCGATTCCCATTCTCCAAAATTTGACGAAAAGTGGAGATTTTATGCGTGATACAATTTGAATGTATAAACAATAAAAATAACAAAGAAGTAGGTATTTAAATCCCTTTTTTCCACTTAGTTTTTAAGGTTATTTTGACATTTTATCAGTAAACACAGGTCAACAATGCATTTTATAGCCAATAATAACAGGAAATCCTTGCAACATCAATATGTAAAGTGAAGTTTATTTTGACAATGGACCTGTAAAGACCATCCACATCAATTTTATTAATGATGCAAAAATTACACTATACAGGATGTATTTTTTTTGCAAGTGGAAGTTATCAATCATCTTTAGCAATCATTAATAAAATTTGAAATCTATATATTTTTTTTAAATCCGATCCAACAATGGGGTTATGGCGACACTTGTCGAATTTTTATTGTGTTCATAAATTGCTTATACAAAATTATTTATTCTCCGTACACGCCACCCGTGATATATTAACGAAAATCTACGAAGATACGTTGGGAATATAAATTTTTTGCATGACTCGCATACTGATTTGTGTCGAAATATAAAATGCATTTTTGGACCAAGTTCCAAGAGATTACTATTCATTGCAAATTATGTGACACCATAATTGTATATCAGATTGAAATTTAAATTTTTTCTTTATTCAAATTTTGAACCGTTTTGAAAGTAGTTATTATAATTATTTTTAATCAAATTATATTTGTGTAACGAAGTAATTTATTTTTAATTTTCATTTGTAAAACAACTTGTTGTGTGTCGGACAGAAGTACAAGCCCGCAGAAATGTACAAATAGATATTTTGTGCTTATTAAATTGATTCCATTGAAAAGTGAAGAACATAGTGTTGTACCACTATTTTTTTCTATCTCTACATAATAGAAACATCAGTAAAAATAAAATGTAATGGAAACACCAGTGAAAATAAAAATTATCTTCGCAGAATTTTATTTTAGCTACATTCTGTGACAGATGTGTTAATGTAACATTTTTTCATACTAATGGAGATTTAAAAACATTACATGAAAAAGAAGCAGGTGAACAAGCTTAAGCGGAAGTCGTTCATCTCAGCCACATCTACTTGCAGATTTCGTTTTTCGTACTATTAAAATATAAACGTCTTATTAAATAGTAAATATTTCAATAAGATACTTGATAATATATAATTTTATAATATAAAAATATAGTACATAAAAGTATATTTTATATATATATATATATATATACATATATAATATAATAGGATATGTTCCCACTGACTGGACATTCATTAAGAAGGGATTTTGAAACGTTTTAACCCTAAAGCGTGAAATAGGGGTTGAATTTTTTTATTGATTTTATGGTTTTTTTTAAATCGTCGTAAAATCTACTGAATGGAATTATAAGGCTGTATTTCAGGTGAATATTCGTATAAATTGGTTAATATATAACAATAACTTTAAGCGGGCGAAGCCGTGTTTGCGCGTGACCTAAGTAAAGTCCATACAAAACGGTTAATATCATTATTTTGTCTAAGCATCCGGCAGCTTAATGAGTTCCAAATGAAAGGGTTCAAGATATTTAAGGAGAAATTGATTTGAACCCGTGAAATAATAATGTGTTACGCCGTAATTTATATTTCATTTTATTAGATTTTAATGAAACTGTATGAGCGTAGAGCCGGTGATTTTATTCTGTAGGTGGTATTTTTTTCAATATATTATATATATATATATATATATATATATATATATATATATATATATATAAAAATCAACATCTTTGCCTTAAGTATTTGTTTAGAGTTATTTATATCAAGACAGTTCTTATTTTACATACATTTTTATATTGTATATATTTTTTAAAGCCATTCAATGGCAAGAGAGTAAATACCAGCGAAATTTATTTTCGATTTTATGACTGAGGCTATCAAGTTTTACGAGTTCTCAACAAACACACTCTTTATCAGAAAGTCGGTAAATGTTTACAAAGATGGCATTCTGCGTCAACGATGCATTCAATTTGATCCTAAATAAACAAAAAAAAAATGATAAGAATTTACGACAAAAATGTTATATGTAGTGTGTAGTTAATTTTTTTGCGAATTGATAGTTGTATTTGGACACAGTGATAAGATTATGCAATTTGATAAAACTGGCTTGTAGAAATAGACAAAAGTTTTTTGATACTTGACTCTGTATCCCGGTGTAAGACACTCTCTTCCCATAAAGATAGTTTAGTTCCCCACCTTCCACCGAATTGGAACTTAATACCAAAATATAGTATTTTTCAATCCCCTTGTGTGAGAATCAAACCCACAACCTGTTGCGTTTACGTTAGTTGAATGCTTGCTCCTGCACCACGACTAGCTTCGGCAGTAATGTTGAATGCATTAACACTATTTATGTAGAGAATGGAGAGAAGAGCACTAAGCTCCCTATGCCTATCCTGCTATATGCGGGATACAGCGTGAAGATCTCTAAAAAATATGCCAATAACTCATTGAGCTTAAAAATGTTAGGGCCTATACTAATATTAATAACTAATATTTGTAGAATATTGCTACAAATTTTGCTAAAAAATTATATATGATTGATAGAAAACACGAAGATATAAAAAATATACATATAATTTCAAAAGAATACCGTTATATATAATATGATATATTTCAACTATCGTTAATCCTGGGATTGAGTGAAGCAATGTAGAATAACCATATTGTATACAAGCAGCGTGATCTGTCTTCGTTCAAGTACAAAAAATGTTTATTTTTTATGGTATATAATTATAATTTAGGTAAAGGCCGTCGTGGCAATGGCATTGTAGACGTGTAGACGACGGTAGTGGATTTGATTTCCACTAGAGGGTATGAAAAATATACTTTTCAATTTCTTTACTGCGATAACGAGGCAAAAGACGGCGTTGAATTCCGCCATTCAAAGATTTTCAGCCTCACGGTGCATCTCGTAGTGCATATAATACCGTTTTGTGGCGAAACGCAACACCTCACTCTGCCTTGCCACCACAGCGAAGAAATTATAATATTAATAAATAATCATCATTTTCTCCGAATGGGAATTGAACCCATTATCGTCACGTTTAGAATCACACATTTATGCCCCAGCGCCACGACTGACGTTAATTTGTAATTTAAAGTTCAATTTCAAAATTGACACGAATAAAAACAAACTGACAAAAAATATACAAAACATATTATGTTTCCCTGAATATGAATCGAATAACTTATAAAAAACTCTAACAAAATTGATATCTACATAAACATAGACAGATCAATTTACTTATATATAAATACAAGGCTGCGTAAGGACAGAGTCAGTCACGATTCACGAGTTCACGAGTTCGTTTCCAGGCTTGGGAAATTGCGAATGCAACGCTACGTGATGATGCCATTCGAGATATGATGGATTCCCATAGGATGTGTGTCCGACGGTGCAAAAGCGCCGACTTCCGTTGACTATTGTTATTCTAATGTTTTTTTTTTATATTTTCTAATGGTTATTTCTACTATAAAGTTTTGTTGTGAAAAATTGATATATTTTCTACGTATTGTTGATAAAAATGAGCTTTTCAAGATGTATAGAGCCAAGTCGTAGCACAGAAGCACAAGCGATAGGTTGTGGGTTCGATTTCCACTCGAAGAAGGAAATTAAATAATTAATATTTTCATTTCTTCCCTCTGCTGTCTGAGCACAGTTAAGCCACTCATTATGCCTCTATGAATTATGACTCTAGAATCCAATGGAAACCTTGCTAGTGTTTATTTCTTTAACTTTTTATTTCATGTGTTTTATAATTATCTCTGAATATTATTTTTTTCTTACCTTCCTTTTTAAAAAATAATAATTTCTTTTAGTTATTTCTCAAATAAATCTAAATAAATAAAATAACTTCAAATTTTAAAACATTACACTAAAAGCGATTGATCAAACAGATTTACGAGAAAGAGTAAATGTTTTCAGTTCATTGGTAAGAGTTGTAAAATAAACGTCAATTTTTTATAGCATATCCCCAACACCACGCTCGCACGCGCACGCGCACGCTCTACCACAGAGTCAATGTGTCGCGATTGTTTCCAGAAACAAGCTATTAAATGGAATTAATAGGATATTATTAAGCGACATATATTTCGGTTAGTGGGGGAATGGCCTAAGTTGATTAATGTATTTTTAAGAAAATTGTAGATTTTTTGTAGATTGTGTATATAAACTTTTAATATAAATAATTTGTTAATACATTTTAAGAAAAATCTACTTCCCGCTGTATCCCGCACACATTACGGTAGGCGCTGGCGGGGAATCATTGTGTGTTTACCTTGACACCAGAGTGAAGATTTGAATAAGTACATTTAAATAAATATTTCATTTCCAAATTCTTTTTTTTCCAAATTTCAACTAGTAACAAAATCAACTACTTATTGGAAACTGCTTTTAAAAATGTTATTACTTTTACCTAAGGTGTCCAAAGGTATTTCTCCTAACATAACTACAAGAAACAGAAAATGTAAGTTTAATTATAAATTAGACCTTTTGATATAAATAAATATTCTTACTGTTTAAAAAGAGTTATTTTTATTGTTAATAATTTTCTGTATCTGTATTTTTTTATTAGCAGCTGTTCTGCTGATAATAACTATTGGGCGGAAAAAAGGAAACAAACAAATGTCACTATATTTAAATACCGACAGATTTTTAAAACATAAACAAACAAGTAAAATGAAAACATACGATATGCCACTTTTATTATGGCACCTACGAATTTCACATAAATAATTCTTGGGAAAGTAAATTTGGTTGAATCATAGTTAGGGTGCAGAAGTGGAGATGACGCTTAAAAAGCCGTAAACAATTTATAGTTGGTTAGAAAATAAATAGTTTTTCACTGTGCGAGCTCCTTCTGAAAGTTATACAATAAAAATTTTACAACTCTAAAGAAAATAGACCAGAACTGGTATGGCTACCGTTGCGTAATCTTAAATAAAATAAATATATGAATAAACTCTGTGGAAATCAATTATTATTATTTCTTCTCTAGCAAGACAAAGGGCGGCGTTGAGTTGCGCTGTTGAATATTTGAATTGAGACAGAAAGCGCGGAAGGCATATACTTTTTTTGGAGATATGGTTAATATTTTCAGTGACACCGGTTAAATAGGAAAGAGGATACTGATTCCATGCGTAAGCGCAAGCCCTACGTGGCTGCCGGAGAGTAGATATGTCAACGGCTAAGTTTACTTATACCAATAATGTAATAAAATAATATTTAGAGATATCACAAAAAAAAACTGAAAATTCATATATGGATGGAACTAGTAAAGGCATTAAGAGTGTATTTATACACAAATTTTTGTTATTTCCATTTGACCACGAGGGAAAAGCTGAAGGTGAAAGCTAGTTCTTCAAATATATATATATTACATTCAAAGAATTTTTTCTTCGCATATTTTCTCTTATAACTTTAGTTTATAGTGCAGTGAATAGAAATAGGCGTCTGGCTCAGTAATAAAATAATATCAGCTCCTAAACAGATCCATAAAATTTGAGATTAGAATGAGAGGCAGCAGCTGCTTGAGACAGACACTAAATTATATTTACGTAGTTTTAGATTTAGATACAAAATTATACGACAAAATTAACCTCGGGAACCTAGTGTTAAAACACTTCATTCCCATTTGGAAACTTCCGTTACTCTCAATCGTAACTTGTGTATTTAACTTGTTTTTTGCTTACAAGTGTTCTTCAGTAGATACATTTTGAAAGTTAACCGAAAGTGGGTAGTTAAGGTTAACCTAGTTTACAAATACTCCGTTCTCCATTGACTGCCCGATTTTCTAGACCTACGGTGTTGAGAGGGAGAACTCACGCCAGCGCGGCTTTGCCGGAGAAGAAAATTAATATAAATGATTACCTCAAGTTGGAATCCAGCCCACAACTACCGCGTTTACAGTCAAACCCTCTTCTTGCCTCACGATGGCCTCGTAACATTTATTTTTATATAATTTAATTATAAGGCTATTTATTTCCAACCTGCACTTACGTAAATAATATTGTAATATCTAAACAGTAACGCTAACGCCAATATAAATTACAATCATTTATACATTAAATTCTAATATTCGGTACTGAAAACGTGTTTAAGTACACGCCGTATTTCAACCCACACCTACGTAACTCAGGATTAAACTCGCCATTAGTCAATAAGTGTTGTTTGTGAAAGTTATGTGATTCTACAATAGATTGAGATTCACCCTGATGTAAAATGGATGTGGTATCTCTCTTTCTCTCTCTCTCTCTACCTTATAGACGCATCTCAGTTACAAATGGCGATCATAAATAACTCATGGTTTCGTTATTTTGCAATTGCAGAGATTTATACACATTTATGTTGAAATTATATGTTTTTATTTATTAGTTTTAGTAATACATAAACGCGATGATTATCGGTTCTATTCCTATTTGCGGGAGAGATTATCTCTCTATCTTTTTTTCTCTATCAAAGAGCGGTTTTGAATCTTGAAAATTAAGTGGACTATTTGTATTAACCTTCAATTTTCCCTCTGTCTACCTCGATATATCCTGCGTAAAGTTATTTATTTTTATATATAGGGGAATTGCTGTTGAAAGCTAATAAAAGTGTAATTTAAGTCAATTAACAAGAAAATAATATTTCAGAATCATAAATACTAGACACTCTGTCTAGCGTTGAAATAGTTGAACACGCGCATAATTTTAGTACACGCGGACATTAATGATGTTGAAATATGTAAAAAAAGAGGAAAATTTATTTTTAATATATAAAAATAAATGTTGGATAGATGTCAGTCAGCCAGTTTTAAGTTATAGTTTATTTTTTTTTATTTTATTTTTTTATATAAACATTGAATAGAAAAGAGTGACTCATCACTAGATTAATTTTATCTTTCACGCAAATAAGAAACGCGTCAAGACATACGGAAAGACTAAATAAACTAATAAGAAATTCCCCACATTTCTAATGTCACATTAGTAATTCGCACATATTTGCTATTACCAGTAAATCTTAAACCAGCTGTTGCGATCAGCTGTCGTCGCGTCGCTCCATCGCGTGCATTCCTATCATAATTTGAAATATCCTTCCATAGGTTGATTTTTGCAAGTTAACTATGTTACAAGTTATCTTTACTTATATTATAAAGTTATAGAGTTTGTTTGGTAGAAGTCGCTAATCTCAGGAACTAACTACTACTATTTGTATACTACAACATATTAATCATTTCGTTATTTTTGTTCACATTTTATATTTACGCTTCACACTGTATCCCGCACATAGCAGGGTAGACAGGGGGAATCTGGGAATTAGTATTAAGACACGTCGTTCCATTAAGAAAATTCTTTACCATTTTTCTCCAAATTCTTTTGAGTTTGAAACGTGTTGAGTTGAAGATGGCCTCATTTCACACACTGAGTTCAAACCTCGGGCACTTAGAATAAATCACACTCGTGTGTCATACAAAATTATTAGTTATTTCCATTTCACCACGCGGGCGAAGCCGCAAGTTAAAGATAGTAACTTATAACTTAACATGCATACATACATGGATACTTTGAATAATTCGCTTTTGAATTATAAATTGCTGTAATTTTGATGAATGCACCGTGATTCGACGGAGGGTCTGAATGATTGATTCATTTTATATACAGTTTGAATTATCTTTTCAATGCCTGGTGTTTTTGTTTCTTTAAAATTGTTGGCGTCTCAATTATTTAGTGTAAACTTCGAATTGAAAAAAAAACAGCTATCAGGTTCCCTCTGCCTTCCAAGCTATGCGCGGGATAGAGAGTGAAACTAAAAACAAATTAGTATAAAATTAATCTTTTTTTTTTACCATGAAAAATCTTTTGTATTTTTATTCTGTCCATAATTAGTGTTTATTGAGAGAATAAATATAAATATCTTTGATATATATACAAATTAGAAAACCAATAAATTTATTATAATTGCTTACAAAATCTCTGTCATCAAATCGGCCGCACCTTGCCGCAGCTGGGTTCTCTAAATATTAGCGAAGCCAGCGTGATATGTACAGTTCATTGCTCGCGATCTATATTTGTGATCACAAGGGAAACTAGTATTTCCATATCGTACAGACAGACCGACTCAATTTATAGTGGAGTTCTCCTCTTGTCTATCTGAGACACATTCTTGGTGTTGTGGAAGTTTGTTTGTATTCTTTAATGGTATTTTTTTTCCAATAACTTTTTCATCTCTTTTTCTCTGATCTGATATGATTTTATTTCATCACTCAACGCAACTCACTGGTGATCGTTTAAATAAACTATTAACTAATAACAAAGAAGAACAGTCTTCAAAAAAAGAAAATTAATTGAGCCTACCTTCGCAAAAACATTTCAGGTTTTCCATTTTGGTTTCACATGTGATTCTCCCTAAAAGACCATTAGCGACGGGCCGCAACGCAATGTCAACGCCACCCAAAGCAAATGACAAATTATTCACTTGTCCGTATTCACAAGGGTATCTGGACCAAGAAAATAATGAAAATATTAAAATTTAATCTTTATGGAAGAGATGGTTAAGATTCAAAATCAGTTGTAGCCATTTTATGTGTAAATCGCTGCAAGTTTTTGAAGGCACATGGTGTCTCCACATTCATTTTACAGTCTGATGCTATTCTAGGAATCATATTCCACCATATCTTCGTGTATTTTCGGTCAGGTGACCAGATGTCGATGGCTTTTGCTCGTTTTGCAAAATATCCAACGGGGGACGTCATTTCGAGTACAATTTGTCTTATACAGTCTCTTTGCAATGGATTTATTGGTCTTCATTTTTAATCTTATTTTGAAGTATTTGTGGTGTATCACCCCAATTACTCGACGTTGATTAATGCTTGATTCGTACGAATCTGGAAATTAATATATATAATATATATCAATGTATATTTTTTTAATTTCATGCTGCGTTCTGTATAAAACAAGGTAGGGCACTCTGTTTCCCATTTTCTTGTTGAGTGGTCGAAATCAACGCCCCTTTTTGCCTTCTTACTACAGCGAAGAAATGAAAATATAATAGTCGAATCCACAACCGTCGCGTTTACATGCATGTCTAAATGACGGTGCCACTGTGCTACGACGGCCTCTAATATTCAATAATAATATTTTGTCATTAATTTACCAGATTTTATTGCCGAATAAAATTTTTATCGTTGGCGAACGGAGTATCTTAACGCTCGCACGCACGCATATTTCCTCTATCTATCCCGCTATGCGAGAAAAAGCGTGAAGCTGTTTTTTTTAATACTACGAAGAATATAAGTAAATTTAATTTTAATAAAAAAAAAATAGATTTCAATCTAACACTAAAATTGCGAGTTTTAAAGTCAATCTCTACAAATAAAATTTATCCCACAGGAACAAAGCAATATAAAATATCCTAATGCAATTTATAAATATTTGAAAGTAAAAAGGCAGGCCGTTAGAATCACGGTGCAGGCTAGACTTTTTGCAAGGTGTCGGCGTTTCTCAAAGTGAGATGTGTGTATGTTATTACGATTTTCTCACGAACACATGTGCTCGAGGAATCCTGCGCAGCAAGTAACGGATGTTTAATATGGATGCAGCGAAAGGGATTTTACTTAAATTAACATTTGATAAGTGAGAGTGGATCTGTATGTAATGGTTCCGTTCAATTTAGATTGTATCTGTTTATATTATATTTAGTTATAGATAAGAAAAAAATTTAATAAGTTATTTAAATCTAGATTTTTTTGCTATTTATATATTTTATGTTGGGTGCAAAATGTAAATAGGTATTCCCATTTGCATTTTCGCACTCGATTGCTTTAAAAATCTATTTAATCTGGCCATATACAGGTACATAATTAGTGATTTTTCACTCTATGAAAATAAAAAAACAAAATTAAATTACATTTGTCTCCAGGGTCTCTAAAAGCAAGTGACAACAATTTTACCTTTCGAAAGAAAACTTTCAGCCGTCATACATTTCTTACCGTACGATGTATTCCCATAATTACTGTGCTATTCAATATTTATTGCTTGCGTGTGGTCCTACCCTGTAAGATTTATTGAACAAATTACTTATTTATTGTACAAGTTTATATACTAACTACTGCAGTTGCACTCAGAGATGTCCATTACCGTTTGATTATGATTAATCTATGGGCTCAGTGTATGGGTAAATATTTAATATCAGTTAACTGTTAAACTATAATTAAAGTCTTTGAGGGCGACTTATGAAAACAATACTTAAAAGAAAAAGATATATTTTTATATGATGAAACCTATAAGTATTTTTAGTATATTTTCTCCGTTATTAGAGTATTTTGTTTCATTCAAAATATTCACTTTGTGTTTCTAAATATATTTTATTACATAAAATAAAAAAAATTAACACACTTGTATGCGTAATTTTTAATCACCATGTATAGTGACAGATTTATGTTTTGTCCTGTCCGTCTCTTTTGTTTATCTTGAAAAGTTAAAGTCATGTCATTAAACAAAAAATGACCTTAAGAAGTCTCAAAAACTCAGCGTGAATGTGATTTATAATATTTAATTACAAAAAGTGTCACATATGTAAAAAAAATAGCTGTTTAAAACATGTATTTTTTTTTTAAATATTTATTTTTTATTAAGACCGTCTTGAAGCCTGTTCTGGTAGAATAAAGTGCGACGTTGAGTTCCGCAACTCGACATACATTCTCTTGAGTTCTGGCCAAAGGCAGAGAGTCTTAATAATAATAAACAACATTGATATTTAATATTATTTTTTTTAATTTATAAAACACTAACAAATATACAATATTATCAACGTTATCATAAATACCATGTTCGTACCTGAGATATCGATAAGAATATTTTTTAAAGAAATATTTAACATTGTTTCGGAAATTGAAAAACAAAGTGTTTCAACCCTAGGTTCCTTCTACACGCTAATAATGATTATACTTAAAGTAATAAGTTAATATATTAATATAAAAATAATTTAAAAAAAGAATATAAAACTGCAAGGATTTTGAAGGTAACGGAACAGTATCCGGGTATATCGTTGTTATTACAAACAGAATGTATTACATTACCGCAGGGTTCGTTTAACTGTGAAAACAGTAAAAAAATGTCTTTTATTTCAATGTGTTTCAATACTAGGTCTTATTTTTTGGATATTTTCAAGAAGAAAAAACGTTAGTTTTTATATTTATAGAATTATATCAGTTTGGAATAAAAATAAATTAGTGTAAATTAATGTATCGTTCCTTTCTAATATTAAGTCATTTGTAGAGTATCGACATTTAATCATAAACTTCCTCATCCTATTCTGAATAATAATATATTTTTTAGTTTCACCTTGTATCCCGCACATAGAAGATGGAGTACGCAGAGGGAACTTGTTTAGTGTGGTTATCTCAACACGGAAAATGGCTTAATAGATATAGAGTGTTTTAGCATTAGGTCCCCGAATTATCTCTGCCTGTTCTGCTATGTGCGGGATATAGCGTGAAGTAAAAAAAAATGTTATTTGTATAAAGATCATCCATTACCACAGCATGCCATATAAACGTTAGACGTGCAAAGTAAACAGTTCCGATTTACTCTATCCGCCCGCCCTTGAACTCAACGTAAACATGCAAGGGAGAAACAAAAATAGATGAAAACCCATAAATTTATATATTTAGATTTAAATGTTTTTGTACTTTAAAATGTAGTTTTTGCATTAATGTCTACAATGTACATTGTTTTAAGGCAAAACGCAGCGTTGAATGCCGCCATTCTAAGTGTATGTTTCAGTTAACTAAAATACTTTTATTTAAATAGTAAGTAAATGAAAAAATCCATATGAAAAATCTGATTCTCGCTGTATCCCGCATATAGTAGGGTAGGCAAGGGGAATCTAGTGTAAAGAGATTTCGTTCCCCGCTTTCCTCTGAATTCTTTAAGGCACTACGGGTTGAGTGGCGGGACTCAACGCCGGGCTTTTTGGCATTAGCACCAGAGTGGAAGAATAAAAATAATTTGAACCCCCGATTGGGTATCGAATCCACAACCGGCACGTAACAGTTACATACATCCCCCTGCTAGGAAAAAATATTTAAATAAAACTACATTTTTGTTTTAACTTAACATCAAAGACGAATGAATACTTACTCTAAGTTATTAAAAACAAAACAAAAGTTATACTTTGAAAACAGCAGAGCTTTGAATCAAAGTTGTTGAAGTGGTGGAACTTATCTCAAGTTATTTGCTTGTGAAGTATAGCCAATATCTATAAATTTTTTCATGTATACATTTTTAGACAGAAAATTCGAGAATGACGTGAAGAAGTTCCGATTTTTCTCGGCAACTCTCTAAGCTAAACTAAATTCCTTAAGGAATTTCCAGTCCTTATTTTTTTTTACATATAATTTGAAACATACACAAATAAATATATGGTGACTAATAACCACTACACTCTAATTAAGTTAGCACAAGATATTTTTAAAGAGTTTTTAATAACTTCGTTGTAACGAGGCCGTCGTGGCGCAGCGGTACAAGGGTGTGCCTGTAGCGCAACGGTTGTGGGTTCGATCCCCACTCGATTAAGTGATCGGCAAATCGGCAGAAAGTGGGGAACGGAATGTCTTAACACTAGTTTCCTTCTGCCTACCCTGCTATGTGCGGGATACAGCGTGAAGCTTATTTCTTTTAATAACAATCGTTTAGAATATATAGAAAAATAACAATTCAACTATAACTAATAATAAAATTGACATTCATCTACAGGTGGCCACGCATTTCTTTAAAATACTAATTCTAGGTCTAGAATTCTAGATTTAAAATGTTGATACTAACCTTGATGTACAGTTACTTGCAGACAGACAAAAAACCCAGACGGCCATTTAACTTTATTTTTGAGATAATTTGCAATAGTCATGGTGCATACTGGTTAAATTTGCAGTGTTGATGTAACATTTTTGTATGATTTTGAGCTTTAAGCTTATAGTAGCAAAAGCTGTTTTCTTTTATTCTGCGTTTCAGTAAATACTGTGCAGTTATTGTACTATTTTTTGTGGATTATACTTAATGATTTTGGCTTCGTATTTATTAATCAATTCATAGTAATTTAGAAAAAACATTGTTTATACAAACGACTTGCTGTGTCTTTGTTCGTGTATATCATGGCTTAAATAATGATAATTTATATTTTTATATAATTTTTATCATTATTACTATGCTTATAACTTTGAATGAAAACTTGCACTTAGCAGGGTAAGCAGAGAGAACGTAGTGTTAAAACACTCCGTCCCCCATTTTCCACCGAATTCTGGAGGAATTGCGTGTAGAGTGGAGGAACTCAACGCTGCGTTTTGTCTCGAAACCGAGAAACCTAAAAACTTACTTAAAAACTCAAAAATTAAAATATTAATAAATAATAATTCATATTCCTGAGTGGGATTCAAACCCACGAGCTGTGGTGTTACAGTCCACTGGGCCCTTGCTCAAAGCTATGAAATTCTTAATAGCTGCTTCTTACTAAATATTTTAGTTATAATAAGCACCTAATTGCAAGCTTCTTGAAATAACTTGACCTATAGTCAATAATTTACACGATGATGAAGCTAAAATGATAGGTTAATACATACGTTTACATAAATAGAGGCCAGATGTGGCGTAGGGGCACAAAGTGACTGCAAACGCGACAGGTAGCGAGTTCGATTCCCACTCCATATCGAATTGGCCAGGTCCTTTTCAGTGTCCAACTCGACTTGAATATTGTTTCTCTATTTTAAGTTCCTATTCAATAATTTAATTAGGTTTTTTTTTCTTATTTGTAAACTATTTTGTGACTATTTACATAGAAATACTGGTGATATTAATATTGAAAAAGCTTATAATACACCGTAGGATGCCAGACAGAAGCTAGGTAACTTTTAAACTTTTTTTTATTATTTAAACTTTTTCCCGATTATCAATACGAAATGATAGAAAAATATTATTAATAATATTTACTACAAGCAAAAGTAAATAATTAATATCACGTTACGCCATGTTTGATCTGTTGAAGGCACCTGGAAGGTGTCAACTGGCCACCTTATTAAAAGAACAAATACTAGAATACCAAAGTAAAGTTATCTGAAGAGGTCTGTAAATACAGTAATGAACGTATGGCGCTATACAGTTGAAAGGACGGACGCCCCGTCCGTTTGTTCTGTTTTGTTTAGTGAAATATCAAATATTAACTAGTTGTGGTAATATGATGTTGTGTGCATAGTGTCGTCTCCTTTATTTCTTCTTCCATTTGTGGTGGAGAGACGTAGGTCACTATATAACACATATACTAAAGCGTGGCGTTGAGATCCGCATCTCAGGGTGCAATGGCTTTAGAATTTGGTGGAAGGTAGGCAATGGAAGTCTCAATGCGAATAGAGTGTCTTAACACTAGGTACTCAGCGTGGGGAAGTGGCACAGTTGTAGGTTCGATTCTCACTGTAAAGAATTATATTCAGTTCCTGATGTTATTAAAAAGACAAAACAGAATATCATAACAATAAGTTGCTTTTGCTTATCCTGCTTTAAGCGGAATACACCGTCAAGTATCTGAAAAAAAGAAAGTCTTTCCCCACGAAAGAATCGAACCCACAACAACTAAAATAATCTATTCTAATTAATATAAATCACTATATTGAAGTAATATTTAATACGACCTTGTACCCGAGACGCCATCCAGACGGAGCAGCTTCACTTAGTCATCTATAAGATGACATGTCATACACGAAATGGGATCGGATTGACTCACATTCAAAGCGAAAGTGAGTTACGATGTACTGTAACTTAAATATTATACTTTATTATTCGCTTGTGAAAATATAAAGTGACATTTAGCAGTTGCACGTTTTGTTTTTATTTTTCGTAACATTAGGTTCCCTGAGACCACTCTTGGTGCGGGAATCTAAGTTGGTGTCACCCTTTCCGCCTATACTCGAGACATTACGTGGAACTCAACGACAAAATTTATCTTACCAAACATATTAGTTTTTTGGCGTCTCACTACACCCTGTATGTAGCAGGGAAAGCAGCGCTTTGCCTCGACACTTCAAAACTTTTTCTAATATGTCTTCTGTAAACCGTTTCGAACCCTTAAACGAGCAGACAGCTACCATCAGCTCAATAAACAATTATGTTAATACGGTAATATCCGATACAAATCCGGCAAAAATAAACGAAAAGCCCAAACCACCTTTAAAATGAATTCACCACACATGGTTACACCTAACCGAAGCTGTTGATAGCACAGCATCCGCAATCTACGTAGAAAACAAAACAAATCTAATGTAATTAACGCTTGTTCTACTTACCACTATATGGATGAAGTGAGTCAGTTCTAAAGTATTCGAAACGGCCGGAAACACCTAATCTTGCTATTTGCTATACTGTTCTCCCCCGCGATTTTACATTTTGTTCTATGTTATATATTTTTGGGTTATATCATATATGTTAAGGCCAGGCCAGCGGAACTGGTTGTGGATTCGATTCCTATTGATGGAAGTGAAATATTTAATATTTTCCTTTCCAAGCTTTGGTAACGAGACAATGCTTTGTGTTCAGTCCGCTATTCAACATTGCCTCCAGAATTGGGTGGAGAGTGGAGAGTGGAGAATGGAAGGATTTTAATGGAAACGAAGTGTTTCAACAATAGGTTCCAAGGGTTCTTCTGTGTAGACGGCTATGTGCGGGATATAGGTGAAGTGGATAAAAAAAGTTTATAGGAGAGATGCTAGTTGAGGACCTATGAAGGTGATTTAGATGGTATATTTAGAAATAATCAAATCAAAGGTTAAATCTGTTCTGAAAATTTAGAAAAATAAAATAAAATTTATACATACAACTAAATAGAACCTAAAAATATCGTAATACCTAAATCGTATTAAAAGAAAATATTAAAATAAAAAGAAAAAGAAATCGAATCCACTACTCTCACTCGTATACGCGTATTTTAGGTCGAAAGAATACATTACTTTACACACTGAGCATTAGGCATTAAGACGTGTCAGTGCATACAAAGACCTATTATTTTTAATCGAAACCGTACAGTTATATATTATGGCAAGGAGTGATCGACGTGACTCGATAGTGTTATTTCTTGACACCTATTCTATATTAACCTAGATTTTATGTATAGATTTAAATAATTATGTGAGTATTTGTGTATAATATTTGTATTTACTTTGGGTGGAACAACACAAGTCATTATATTAAGTTATTTTTCCATACATCATGGTAAGGAGAACATAAATCAGGGTTAATAGAGGAATATAGTATTAAAATTTATTTCTTTTCTTTTAAATTATGATCTTCCATGCCTTCTAATACGATGTGTCGTCTTAAACGCGACAGGTTGTGAGTTCGATACCCACTCGATGAAATAAAATATTTAATATCTTCATTTCCTATCTCTTTCAACTAGGCATAGCGCAGCGTTGAGTTCCACCAATCAACACACAACACATCCAGAATTTGGCGAAAAGAGGGGAACGGAGTTTCTTAATAGTAACGGAGAGACTTAACACAAGGTTCACAGGTTCCCTCTACCTACCCTATTATGTGTGACAGAAGAATTTCTTCGAAAACAAATATAAAATAAGCTATAAATAAAAACAATGCACGCTGTCATTGCTGCTAACCGCACGCCACCTCGTTTGGCTCGTTTGCGTCAAATATTTGTTTATATAAGATTTATTTATTCTCGAACGCTAACTGTAAGCGCCAGGAATGATATCATTATTCTTTATAAGGCAGTCATTTATTATAAAGGTTCCAGATTCATATCGAACTGTGAAAGTTTTCATTTGAATATACGTTATGGATATATATAGCAAGCACGAAAAGTGATAGCCAAAATGTATTATTTACAGTGAGTTAGTGTTATTGGAAAAGTTGTTGAAATCTCGATTTGATTTTTCAATTAGTTTATTCAAGAAGATGAAATAAATGTTAGCAGAGCGAGGCATTTATAATATTAAATATTTAATTTCCTCGAGTGGGAATCGAATCCAAAATCTGTCGCGGTTACTGACTAGCCTCGTTATAGATTATTAAAGATATATATTTGGTTTATGTTTTAAGCAATAATAATATTTATTTTTCATTTTAATTATTAAGTTTCGAAGTTTTCAACATGACTAGATTATATACACAATCCCTAAAACTTAGTCGATTCGTCTAGATTAAAGAAAAAAAATATATTAAATTTAAACTTTCAAATACAGTTCCTTACTTAGATTTATCAACGTTGATAAAACAAATGTGATAAGAAATTAGTTCTAAAGTAAGTTTATTTGTACGAGAGTCCGTAAATTTCGCCCCCATGATAGCGTATCAGCGCTATCAATCTTGAATATTGAATGCTCTGATATACTATCAATTAATTAATACAATAGTATTTTGTTATCTTAATGCAAAATTGCATTATAATTTGGCTAGGCGTAACAGTTTTTATATAGGTCGATAGGTATTTAAATTGTATTAGAGAGGCAAAAATTTCGTATAAAATGCAAAAGAGAAGAGAAGAGAAGTACAATATCCTATAAATTCACTGTGAGCGAAGCGATTATGGATTATATCATGATATAAAACTTATTACACTGTGGTTTTAGCGTTTATCCTTATAAGGGCTTCCAGTTCATATAACCATATTTGTTGTAAATATGGTGGAACTTGTACGTCGTCATAGTTAATCCTTATTGTATTTTTGATACGAGGCAAAGGGCGGCAGTGGGTTCTGCCACTCACAACTCAATGTCTACAAAATTTGGCGGAAAGTGGAGAACGGAGTGTCTTAACACAAGATTCCTTCTGCCTATCTGCCAACCTACTTGCTGTGGGCAGGATACAGCGTGAAACTGAAAAAAAAATGTATTTCTATGTATGTCTTTACACAGAGTGTTTATCCACTACACATTATCAAGAGATGACAAACATCTTCCATACTTCTCCACAAAATTGTGGGAGAAACATACGTAAATAATATATTATTATAGAAATTTTAAAAATATATTTTACCGACTTCCGCACCAATATGGACCAAGTGTCCGTGACGAATGGTTTCCTCGGCCGCGGGATGGGATCTTAATTAACCGGAAGGATTCCCGAAAAGATAGAAACAGAAAAAGAATAGACACATGAACGACAGAGAAAGATACACAAACGAGAGTAACGAGAAGAAATAGGCATTTGTAAGAAATCGAGTCGAGCCAGAAGACATCGTAGACACAACATCATGAGCTTGCCAAAATTTATTACTTTTTTGTGAAAATAAATACTAGAATATTTATTTTAATTTTCTTGAATCCACTTGGTTTTT